>APFE031724853.1:38986-104465 GCA_000404065.3 Pinus taeda
GTACATATGCATCACATCCAAATACCCTTAGATGTGAAAGAGAGGGTTTCTTACCAGTCCATACCTCTTGTGGAGTCTTATCCTCCAATGCTAATGAAGGTGATCTATTGGCCAAGTAACATGTTGTCTCCACTGCCTCTGCCCATAATTCTTGTCTTAACCTAGCACCACTGAGCATGCTTCTTGCCCTTTCCATGAATGTCTTATTCATTCTTTCTGCAACTCCATTTTGCTCAGGTGTGTATGTAGTAGTCTTCTGTCGTGCTATACCACACTTCTTACAGAATTCTTAAAATTCCTTGCTACAAAACTCTCCACCGTTATCTATCCTCAACGCCTTTATCTTCTTCTTTGTCTGGTTTTCCACCAGAGCCTTAAATTCTTTAAACTTGTCAAAGATTTCAGATTTCTTCTTAAGGAAATATATCCATGTATTCCTTGAGAAGTCATCTATAAATGATACATAGTACACAGACTTACCTAGTGATGGAACCTTCACAGGTCCAAACACATCACTGTGCATAAGCTCTAATATATGTTTCGTCCTCTTACCACCAGAGGGGAAACTCACCTAATTCTGCTTCCCATATACACAATTTTCATAGAAATCAAAATCCAAGGAGCTGTTACTCATACCTTCTACCATATTTTTACCATGAATTATTTGAAGGCCCTTCTCTCCAATATGTCCAAGCCTTTGATGCCACGACATGGTCTTCTCTCCAGAGACCAATAGATTTTCTACTCCACTTTTCAAGAACCACATAATTGTTCCACCCATCAAAAACTGTGCTACCTTGCAGCTTGTACAGAGTTCCAATTTGAACTCCCTGCATCAATACCAGCGCCCCCCGAACCATCTTGTAAGTATCCTTCTCGAACACTATTTTTACACCTGCATCCTCTAGTTTGCTTATAGAAATTAGATTTATAGCTAATGCAGGAATACGCAGAACAACTGGAAGTGTTCTAACCCTTCCACCTTGCAACTTCAACTTTACTTTTCCGCGACCAATAATTCTAGCCTTCCTATCATCCCCCAAGAAGACATCACCACCATCATATTTCTCATACTCGTAGAACCACTCTTTATGGGTAGTGAAGTGAAAGGATGCACCTGAGTCAATCAACCATGCCTCATGATCTACATATGTACTTGAAGAAGCCAAGTACACATCCCCACCTTCATCTAAGGTGGTTTTCACCTCTGCAGAGGGAGCATCATCAGATCCCTTTCCTTTATCAGGAGCTTTATATTTATAGTCCCTTTTGTAGTGCCCTTCATTTCCGCATTTCCAGCACACCACTTTTATAGGTTTTCCTGGAGATTTACATCTCCCTCTAGATTTAGATCTCCCACTTGATGACTTAATTTTTTTATGTTTTGGGACTGTCCTCATACAGACAAGGTGTCATCATACAGACAAGATGTCATCATTCTAGCTCCCCATATTTTTTCGTCTCATCTACTCCATCAACAAGGATGAGACTATTTCATCAAACTGCAAGGCAGTTATATTGCTACCTATTGCAATAACCAGACTATCCCACGAATTTGGTAGAGAACACAACAAACTAATGCAGATATCTTCATATGAAATATTAATATCAACAAATAATAACTGACTTACCACAGTATTAAATCTGTTCAAATGCTCTCTCATGGAGTCTCCATCTTTCATCCTCAGGTTATACATCTTTTTTCGCAGGAACAGTTTATTCACCAGAGACTTAGATTGGTACAAAGTCCCTAACTTGTCCCACAAATCCTTTGTCGTATCTTCCCCTGATACATTCAGCAATATTAAATCTAAGACACACAATCATATTTTTCTCTTTTCCTTCCAATCTAACTTCCTTATCGAACACTTTCATTGGTTTATTACCTAGATCTACCATGATCCACTAATCTTTATCCACCAATAGATCCTCCATCTTGAGTTTCCACAACTCAAAACTCTAACCATTAAATTTATCGATCTCTATCTTTCCACTATTCACCATATTCTTTCACCACCAGAATCGATCTCGTAGATCTCCCACTGAACAAGGTCTACCACAGGCCCGAGTGGAACCCCTCAGCAACAAAGGCATCCCCTTGAAGACAAAACAGCTCCGATACCAAATGTAGGTTTTAACCCCGTACATAATTTACTTGCATATGAATTGTAAAACACAGAAAATAAACAATGCAAGAGCATAACACATAAACACATATACACGGAGATTTTCCCCTGGATCCCAAAACCGAGACTACCAGCTTGACTTTTCATTATGTTCCTTTCAATGTTACAATACATATTTATACATGTCAAAGCATCCAATACCATGGACCAAAAACCATCGCGTCCAAAACCATGGACTGAAAACCATCACATCCAAAACCATGTGCGAAAGTCATGCACAAAACCATAGGTAGGTCCGCCCAACCTAATACAGGATCAAAAAACCAAATTTTCTAGGGCACTGCCCCATACCCCGTAGAGGGGGGTTACCTACACTCCGCAAACCCCTTGTGACCCCCCCCCCCACTACGCAATCAGCGCAAAGAAGGGGGGGCTCTGTGCCCCCTTCTAATCCCCCTGGTAACTACTTGGGCTAGCCATGGAAAGAATATAAACAACCCAAAAATCAAATCCATAAACCTCCTATTCTACCATGACGTATCATCATTTTTAGATGCAAGTGACCAGGAGAGAGGAAAAATAAATAAACTGTGTGAGGCATGTTTTGAGCTGGGATGCGGGCTCTAGGCACTGCTGGTGAAAATTGTGCAGAGGTCACTAGGAGATGGAGATAGGCAATCTAGATCGACAATGACTGTCCACAGGATCTGGATCAACTAGAGCACAGATTTGCACAATTTCTAGAGGAAAGCAGTACGTGCTGTAGGAAGGGTTGGCAAGAAAATCTATGCAATTTCTGGAGGGAGTAGGCAACAAGCTACAGAATCCTAGTAGAAAATATTGTGTAGTTCTTGGAGGTAGCTCACAACAAGCTACTGGGAGCTACTAGCAAGAAAAGTTGCGTAGTTGCTAGGAGGCTAACTTGCTGACCACCTATGTGAAGTTTCTGAGTTGAGTGGGTTGCTGGGTTATAGAGGGCTTGCTTATGAAATCTTTGTACTTTTCTTGATGAGCAGCCGGTTGGCTGACTAGGTCGCTAGCTCGGAAAGCTGCACAATTTTATGAGGGAGATAGGGATGGGAACTTGGTGTCTATCCAGCTTGTCTGTGCAATTTCCTCAGTCAAGGGAGTGGGTGAGGTCTACAGATTCTACGTAATTTTTTAGGGGAGTGAGTCCTAGGGTGACTGCCCAGTCAACCTTTTCGTTTGACTAGCAGGAGGGTTGATCGATCAACTTGTAGGCAATGCAGCATGAAATGGCTTGCTCGATGCTTTTGCACTATTCTAGGTGATAATCAATTGTCAGTCGATGGCAGGGTGAAGATCCAACTATTAGAGGGTGATCTAGTTGTCAGAACTTCAACAAAATGGCAAAGTGTGTGAGCAAGTGAATTTGTGCATACGCGAACTTGAAAACACACACTTACATGACTTGACGATAAGACACCTCAAACCATCAAGACACATATGTTCAACATGAATGACCAATGTTGTGAGTGACAAGCATGACGCTTGTGACAGATCATTGAATGACCGCGACACTTGTGCAATAGTGCATACAACTTCATGTGTGAGCACGACACTTGTGACAAATCATTGAATGACTACAATGACACTTGCGCAACAGTGCATATAAATTCATGTGTGAGCGCGACGAATGTTTACATAATTAACACAACATGTACACATGAAGTGAAGACCTGGTGCACATCTAGAACATGGTCACAAGCATGACATAAAAATCAACACACAAAAGATGACAATTGGTCGAACAAGTAAAAAAGGAGCACGACACGCAGAAGCAACACATGAAGTGACTTTTTGCGTTTTTGCACATGCATGTTACTAAGGATAGGATGATATGATAATGAAAAGTAGTCCTACAAACTCAACTAAGAGGTGTACTTCAAAACATGTTTCGTACTTACCATAATTACCCTCAAGATGATCATGCATCTGATGGATTTTGCATGTAGTCCTAATATTTTCCATTACTCATCTCCTTGGTCCTTCTCCTCAACTCTTTGGAAGAGATTTTAGCAGGTCACCTTTTCATGTAGTCACTAAGAGGCAGATCTACGCAATTTCAGCGAACAGTGACTACTTCTGGAATGATACCTTGGGAGGCTATCTATGTAATTTTTGACTGCAGTGAAGCTGGACTACTCTGCACATTTTTGGACAGAAGTGTTGGTTGCCTGACTGCTCTACACATTTTTGGGGAGCAGTGTTGGTTGGGGCTTCTGCAAGCTGCAAGGTTTCAACAAGCAAGGGAAATTGGTGTCTTTGCACATTGTGGGGTTTCAGCAGGTAAGGGAGGAAGCTTAATGGTTGCAGAAGTGAAGTGCATAGTTCCAAGAAGCTCGATGAGGATAGGTTGCTTGGGAAAATGGCTAAGTGTGAGATTAGTGAAACATATGCAAACATTGATAGGACTTGACTGTGATCACACTCAGAAATTTAGTGACACACCATAGACCATCCATAGTACATAAGACATACTTTTCTTGATGCAACAACCTTTGTGACATTACTGTGTGAGGTGAGTGTGAAACTTGTCTATGTGATGATGACCACTCATACGCACACAATTCCCTTAAAGCGAGACATCCCCTCTGCATGACAAACAACAACCCTTGTGCCCAAATATGACACATGTTGCATGAAGATGAGAATGCGAAAAACTCTTAAGATCAAGGAGGGGAACTTGAAATCATCAGCTTACCAATAAGTGACCAAGGATAATCAATCCCAGGATCTGAGGTAGGCTCCGAAATTTAAATGTGAGCCAAAATTTTGGAGGGTGGTTGTAGCCACTACAACACTTGGCGACACACTGGTATAACTCCAACTCTCTGTATGGACCTTGTTTCGTGAAAAGCGAGTCCAACCTTTTCAAAATTATTGTTCAATTCTTTGATCATGGTAGTTTCCACACAAGCTTGGTTGAAAGATGTAGTCCCTATAATTCTCTTGATTGTTCAGCACACATTTGAAATCAAGTCAACCCATTTGTTTTGATTGGGGATGAGGGGTATATTGTTGCACAAGTAATATGAAAGTAGAGTTTAAGTTTCATCTCTGGTGTTGCTCCGCTACCAGCAGGCCTGGACAGTACCCCGACGGAGTCATTCAGGAACACAAGCATTGCTCCACTGCTAGTGAGACTAGCTAGTACCCCAATAGATTTTCTTGCATCAGCTCTTTGAGTAAGAAGCCTTTCTCTTCTTTCACCTTATTCATTTTTTCAAAAAAAAAAAAAAAAAATCAAAGAACCGTGCATAGGCACTTACTTGTTTTAAAGGAGGAAGAGGGATCCCAACTTCTTGAGAGCAGAAGAGGTTGTTCCTTCAGAGAACTATGTTATGTATACCTTTTACATACTTATTAAGTGTTTCCCCCTCACCTTACTCTAATTGATTGAGCCAGCAAGGGTTAACCCAAAAAAACCAACTAGAGTAGGTGGTGCTAGTTAGAGCACAAGCGTTTTGTTTTCACCAAGACCCACTCTGAACAAAACGTATTTTTTCATCAAGGCATCATTGAATAAACACAAGAAGTTCTCCATAAGAGAGAGGACAAAAAATAACCAAATGTTGATAGTTGTACAAGTCCTCTTAGATTTGCCTGGCTTATCTCAATATCCAAACATGGTTTCACAAGAGGCTAACCTATGGGCACAAGCAAGCAAAGAAAGAAAAAAGCAAAAAGAAGAAGTAAAGCAAAGGAAAAACAAGTAAGAAAAGCAAGCAAGCAAGAAAACCAAAGCAAGTAAGCAAGCAAGTAAACATGCAAACCAAAATGTAAAGTGAAGCAATGTAAGGAAGCAAACACTACTCCTACTCCTATTCTAAATAGTGCATGGGTCTGCTCACATTAAGTGATACTTCCAATGAAACCATCGGCGCATTGGTCGACCCATGTTGGTGAAGGCATGGTTCGTGAACAACACAATCGTGTGAAACAAAAAACATGAAAGATATAACAATGAAGACAAGCACACTCCAATTTTAAATGCGTCCATAGAACATAAGTGAGTGTGAACGTATGACATAAAATCTGTGGACTTACCATGGTGTTGTGCGACACTATGTGCAGATGTTAAGCATACACATACTCTTGATTGTGACATGCAAGAAAAAGATAGAAACAAGGACAACTTTCATCACACATGTGTGCTTTCTGTGTAAGATTCCTCCAATGCATGAGCAATGGGATCATACTTCGAGTGGAGGAAGTGAAATATTAGTGTTGGATTGATATTCAGTGCATACAAATGAGTGATGAGGAGCCTCGAGTATTTTTCAAATTTTCCGATCAGAAGTGGGACTAACCTTGGGACAGCGAGGGCCTAACATAACAATCACCTCAGGCTGAAGTGCTTTGATAGTGTGTGGGGTTCCCACTTCGTCAATAGATAGATCATTGAAGACCAGTGTCTTAGACAAATGAATAATGAGTAAATCAACATCGTGATCAGATGATGAAGTACAAATATCATGACAACCAATATCAAAACATTCAGGATGTTTTTCACCATCCTCATGATTTTATGAATCACATAGAGGGGTATATGAGACACAAGAATGTTCAACCTCTGCATTTCTGGCAAAATAAGATGAAAGATCAATTTGATGTTCAATGAATGATTTGTCCTCTCCACTGTCTAATGATGGGCTTTATGGTGAAGTAAAATTATAAGTGTGGACATGAACAAATTCCTCTAGCCCGATAATGGGTCTAGCCACAATAGATGCATTCTATAGAATATTTCCTTATGTTAGAATCAATCAAGAGGGCCTACCTCTTGGTCGCTTATCCTTCTCTATGATGTCCTCGCTTTCTTGCTCCAGCAATCTCTCACTTCCTTCTTCAAGTTCCCGAAACAAGTAAACGACAACAGCACGCAAACATAATAATAGACAAATTGCAATTCAACCTACTTAATGATTCAAGAAGCTTCAAGCCATGGATATGTAATATTACAAAACATGTAGGAATTCAATCAATAGTTTCATATATTAATATCAAATAGAGATTACAGCCATTCATCTTGACATCGCAGTGTTCCTCTGACAAGACCAAGTTCCCACACGCTTATGCCAGCATTCCATGATGGCTTCAAATAACAATAGTTTAAAGGCTCTTCCCTTTAGAATTCACTCCAAACCAAACGCACTTCTCCCTCGCATAGCTAGATGGCTACAACTAGTAATAGATTGCTTGTCTAATCAAAATAGTATACTCACACTCAACCAACACTCTAGCTATAACTGCAACTAGTTTGTGCTTGGGAAGAAGGGAGGTTTATATAGGAAATATGGATGGGAGATGGATCCTCTTCTCATGGGAGAAGGACTTATCTCTTGAGGTAGTTATGTCATTATAGGGGAAAGGAGCCCAAACTATCATCCTCGACCCCATCTGGCTAAACCATTTACCAGACTTCCATTACGGAGCTTCTAGAGCTGGAAGCTTCGGCTCTAATATAAAAAACTTTCAATAATAGGACTAGCATGACTGGAACACAAATCAGTTGCACCAATTGGTATAGAGAAGAGTGCTAATCTCCGCACATCAGAGCAGGGGAAACAAAGGTCATTAGCACCAAACTTGTAAACCGGGAAAAAAATTTTTTTTAGGGGAAATGGTGAAAAATGCAATTTATCTGCTCATGAAGAGGGACACAATGAGAGTTTCTTCATGAAGGCAAAGCATGTGGGGTTCATTGTAGAGGTCCTCTAGGATCACGGAATGGGGAGTATAGGGCTAGTGACAAAATGCTATGTAACAGATGCCCCCTAAAGTGTGAAGGTCGAACCAGAGTGAGGGATGAAATGCTTTATAAATCAGTGTGGGCAACCATAGTCTTCCATTGGAAAATTTGCAAGCAAGTATAGATACACATACATAAACTGAGATCTCTATCAAATGATACATGAATCGTGGCATGGATGCAACTGTCTATAGAATAATCACGTAAATAGATCCAGCTATGGGTGCAGCCATCTGTCAAGGGGGATCATAATGAGACCAAGGTATGGTCGCAGCCATCGAATAATGAGAAGGATCACATATGATAACTCATGGTATGGTCACAGCCAACCATCTGAAAGAGGCATGCATATCATCATAACCATGTCACACCACTTCATAACCTAGACTTTTGTGATCTGAGTTAGGGTCTTGTGCTCCAACATGACCCGATCAAAGTACAGATTCTATCATACAAATAGATGTGTTGACATCGAACATGCTAGAAGGTCTCTTGATTACTTATCAATGATGTAAACTGTTAACAAGTGCGAGAGAAACCACCAATAAGGACAATGACCCTCAAGGTACTATCATCACAATTCACGGAATGTGAATACAGGAACTGAAGTTGAACACCCATGAAATCATGCGATCGAAAGCCAATGATGTGAACTTGTCATTGAGTGTGAAGAAACTGCCATTGAGGAATGCAATATCTAAGGTACTGGAAGGGAGTTTCTCAGTCAACTTCCTAGATAATGGGTTGAAGCCAATGGAAAGAGACCATGTCGAAGGAGGGCCATAATGAATCCATTTCATCGACGCGATACGAGAGAATGTGAAATGATTTTGGATGATACAGAGAATCAGAGGTAAGTGTAAATACAGAAGGGCAACTCTTGAACATATCAGCAACACAACTTGAAGTTTGGCAGCTTATGGATCCATGGGATTGGTGGTCATAATGACGTGGCAGAAATAAAATGGAAGGAAAAAATGAATAGCCTAGACCCAGGAAGGTCAACAATGTAAAGGAGGATGTCCCAACCCAACATGAAGCAAAGAGTGTCATGTTCAAGAGTAAGCTACCGACACGACTCGATAGATTTCCAAATTTTTCCCCACCATTTCTGACGAGTACCCCAATTATTTTTTAATCGAAAGCTTGAAGGGAATAGCATATGCTTGCACTGTAAGTTCATCCTTTGGATGAATACGACCTAGTAGGTTTAATGAGCCCTAGGAAGGAGAAGCTCGTGTTCGTCATGGTGATGAATCCGATGTCATTTAATAGTTTAATGAGTTCGACAAAGGTGTAACTCAGTATCTTTTCCATGTTTAGAGAGTTTGAAAAGGACACATAAAAGAAAACTCCACATGGTCCCTTTTCATACATTTATGTCTCTCGAGCCTGAAAAGGTATAAAACAATACTTGAGAGAACCGCTTGACCATTTTAGTCAACGAGTACCTTTTCGTAAATAGTGCCTCCCAGCTTGAAAAAGATGTAAACTTATATTGGGCACACGACGTTTCACATCCATTAACGAGTTCAAAACGACAAGGGTTCAGCCCTATTTTCATTTTTAAAGGGTCAGAGAAGAGCTGAAAGTGGACCCTCCATTTTTATTCCCTTTAATGAGTCAAAAAATGAAAAGATACTTGACAAACTTTTCATATGAGTTTAACAAGACAAAGAAAGAGCTAAAATGTGACTCATCCTGGAGGAATGAGTGTTATAAAGGGTAGCAACTGGTTCCAGCAATGGTGGAACTGCTCAAAACATGTAATGGTTAAGAGGTTGGCTAACAAAACCACTCATCGCTACAGTCTCCCAGGAAAGGAAAGACAACCAAGTGAAAGCATATGATGGGCTAAAGATATGGTGGTGATGGAATGAAACAACCAAGGCTCATCTAGCAGAAATTAGCTGATAAAACGGAAATCACGAGATGTAAATTTGGCATGGGTTCATTTTTGCACAAGATTGAACCATGGAGAACTCTGCTTGGATTCAGTTTCATGTTTACACAAGCTTGAAACGAAAAACTATGCATGGTATAAGTTTGCATGTTCCTAGCATAATGACTCAATTCAAGGTACATGACCCCCATGCTTCATTTTAGTCAACTAAGCAGATGAAATGAAGGTTCACTTTCGAGATGGGATTTTAGGAGGTCTTAATCAAAGACTCGATTTGGAAAATGAAGGTGCTTCATTTTTTAAACGAGATTGACACAGTAAAAGAACTATCCTTGAGTCTTTTTGCTTCATTTTTTAACGAGCTTGACACAAAACAAGGAACTGCGCTCACACTCCTTGTTTCATTTTTTAGTGAGGTTGACACAAGACAAGGAACAATTCTCATGACTCCTTTTTTCATTTTTTAATGAGGCTGACACAAGACCAGGAAATATCCTCATACCCTTTGTTTCATTTTTTAAAAAGGTTGACACAGTAAAAGAACTATCCTCATAACTCCTTGTTTCATTTTTTAATGTGCTTGACACAAGACAAGGAACTATGCTCACACCTTTCTTTCATTTTTTAACAAGGTTGACACAAGACCAAGAACTACCAGGAACTAAGACAAGGTTGACATAAATCTTTCTCATCCTGATGATGAACCATCGTTTCTGGTTAGAAACGTTGATCATAACAACAAACCTAATGCAAGATGAATCCGAAAGATGATTTACACAAGTATGAAGATCGCAGAAACTTGAAAAATGAAAAATTATTCTCATATATATTCCTGACCCATAAGAGAACATGGCTCCCAAGATGTCTTCACTAGACGGAAGAACCACACTTTGGGAGGAATACATGTCAATTGGTACCATAGATAGATCAGGTTCCAATGCCCCCAATACATGACGTACTATACCACCTGTGTGATCATCAACAGATGTGGAGATGGAACAAGTAGCCACATAATTGAACTGTGGTGAGGAAGGTATTGCTTGCAAAAAAGAGCCGGTAAGGGACAATGGTTGCAAAGGGGGTGCCTGGTGACCAATGAATGATAGTTGATCAATAGTCATAATTCTCCCTTTGTGTGGAAAACAAACCACATGGAAAAGCGAAGAAACAAGAGCTCCCACGGAACAAACATAGTTGCATCCAAGGAGAAGATTGAAATCTAATGGACCTTGGACTACCATCATGTCTATATAGATGGTCTTTCCTCCCAAAGTAATAGGGAACTTTAGAAGGATCCCTAAAAGTTGACTGGTTCCTCCATTAAAATCCAATAGATTTGGGTGACAAGCACAAGCTATGGGGAACACAAAGCTTGCCAAGTAGTAGAATACATGATGCTAACAGACATGCCTTCATCTAATATAGTGCCAGTTACTACCATATTATAGGCTTATTCTATGATCTTGAAAGGCACATAAGATGGGAGGCAGAAGGCAGTCAAGTGACTCCAATCGAAAGAGATGCCAAAACTACTTGGTGGGGGTATCATATGATTGCCCCCATGCTGTACAGGAATAGGAGTAGGACTCTCCTGAACAAATGGGACAGGAGGGTCACTCTTCGATTCATGAGAATCTAAGGAGACAAGAAGAACATGAGAAGTATGATCACCACTCTCTCCTGGAACAAAGTGAGCAACTGGTAGGGGAACCAAGTCAACACTCTTTTCGCCAAATTGTTGGTAAGGAACAGACACAAGAGGGTCTCGCTCGGGAAGAGTGGGATGGGAAAGAGATGAATCCAAGTCAATCTCTTTACCAACTGGGAAAGGGTTAGAAGAAAGCCTCTGATAACCAATAGGAAGTTGGGGTTGAGGAGTTGCAAGGTTTTCCAAAACTTTGGAAGCTTTGTCCATAAGAGGACAAAGATGAAGAAGATGCTATCCTTCACATAACCTATAGGGGAATCTAATCTTTCCCTCTTTTTACCATCATTAGCTGAAGGCGTAACATCAACATGATCTCCATAGCTCGATGGGGATGGTTGATTCAGGTCTTGAGACCATACCTCTAAGACTCTAGGAATGCCAGGATAGTCTCGAAGGAGATGGTCACCCTTACAGAGCCTGCAAGGGAATTTGGCCTTCCATGGAGGATCAGAAGGTTTTTCAATGGGGGCTGCATTTGGAGTAATAGCTGCATGGTTGGCCTCTCACTTATTTAACCTCTTATTCTTCATCATCATCATCTTCTTCTTCTTCTTAGACTCCTGGTTACTGGATTTCAAGCTTTCACCAAGTGAAGTAGAAGAAGAGGGTGAAGAAATGGGGGAAGAAGGTGAGGGGTCAACCTTAGAATCATTGTGATGTGATTCAAATGAAGGAGAAATTTGGACAAGAGTCAAGACACTCGGGACCATCGAGGTCAAAAACAACCAGACAGGCAGACCAATGGTTAACCCAGGGAGGGACAACATTGCCATATAAGGAGCACCAGCATTTCCAAACGAAAGAAAAGGACTAGGATTCCCATCCGAGGGGAACCCTTGACTGGTGGATTTTGGAAATATTGCCATTGGAATTGACCTTAAAGAATCACTAAGGAAGATAACTTTTACCAGGAATATTTCGTGGGAAGTTAATTTTAGAACACTGAAACAAAACTTTGCCTTTTCATTTTTTAAGAGTCGAGAAAATGGAAAAAGGTGACTCTATCACTTTCGATTTGAAATGAGCTCGAAAGAACAAGTGCTTAGGTGATGTTTTAAGTTTAAAGAGTCAAAAAGATTGAATGACCTCTCAGGATAATCTAGGCAAAAGGATAAACAAGCAACCGTGAACTACAAAATACCTCCCGACGAACCAAGAAGTACGAGTAGGTAATCTCCCTGAATGTTGTGTTCGATGTATCATGTTTGCTAGGAAGTCAACTCGGATTACTAAGGATAAAAGGATTGTAGTCTAGTGGGGTCTCTTGTTATATACTCGATGGTATGGTGAGCACAAATATGTACTAGAGTTGTCTAAGGCCGAAATGAACGACAACTGCTAGGTTTAAAGACACTAGAATACGTCTCTAGCCTAGACCACTAAATGTGAGCATTAAGTTTCAATGCTTCCTTAGGTTAATTCGATAAATTTTAATGGTTGATCTTGAGTTAAGTTTCATTTTTTAGGTCTTAGCGATGCTACTCAAAAAACCTAAAAAGCAACTAAATGGGAGAAGAGCCTTTCAATTCGATGAAATGCCTACACTAGAGAGGGTAGAAACTACTCAATCAAATGCAAACAATCAAGCAACTGAAAATGAAATGATCTTTCACTACTTCACTTTTTCAAAAAATAAACTAATGAAAAATGCATTCCAATTCCTAATTTCCTGACAAGAACTTACCTATCTGTCCTTTTGAAATGAAAAAATTTATCTTCCTATTTCAAATGTTGATGCAATTCTAGTTTTTTAAGAGATGTAAATCATAATGATGCAACACACTAGAATTTCATATTTTCTCATGAAATAATGAAATGAACTTTTCGCATACAATATTTCAATGAAAAAAATTTCAAGACCATGAGCTCTTCAAGCAAATGCAAACATGAAAAGAGAAGTTCATTCAGATCAATGAAACACTAACTTTACCAAACACAATACCAACAATGTAATCTATGCGGGAAAAAGACATTCAAACCAGTAAACAAAACTTTTTCAAAGTTGTACAAAAAGAGGTCAATGTCCTAAGAGGGACCAAAAGCAAATGCAAGGATCAAACACACCCACAACTGGACTTGATGAGTCCACAAGTTGTTGAATGGGAGACTAGCTAGATGCCCTAGTTTCATTGGCCATTCAATGACTCGATCAATCAAATAGCAAGATGACAAGCCAACAAGCAAGCAAAACCAAATGAAAAGTACCTTCCTAATTAGGGAGAAAACAATCAAAAGGGCTCACAAGGTAAAAAATGTAGGAGCCGAACACATTGGACAAGATTGGGGTCTAGCCCTAATCTTCACTCACAAAGATCGACGTGACTGCCTACCTGACAACAAGCGCTAGAAGTGGGTCGATGGGACTATTCCTCCGCAATTTGTGCTGGTCGGCATGACTGTCAGCCAATTAACTGCACGATCCAAGGGAACTAAGCAAAAATAAAAAGAATTCGAAACAGGGACCATATCGACTACTATGAATTTTAGACTTAGGCCAGTAAGCAGGGGAAAATAAACAAAACCAAAGGGAAAACGTGAAACTATCAAAGTTCTCATGAAATAATGAAATCAAAAACAAACAAAAGATAGGATCTCCCCAGTGGAGTCACCAATTTGTGGAGAAGTAAAATTATAAGTGCAGACACGAATGAATTCCTCTAGCCTAATAATGGGTCTAGCCACAACAGATACATTCTATGGAATATTTCCTTAGTTAGAATCAATCAAGAGGGTCTACCTCTTGGTTTCTTATCCTTCTTGATGATCTCCTGACTTGCTCGCTCCAGCAATCTTTCACTTCCTTCTTCAAGTTCCTGAAACAAGTAAAAAACAACAACACACAAACATAATAATAAACAAATTGCAATTCGACCTACTTAATGAGTCAAGAAGCATCAAGCCATAAATATGTAATATTACAAAACATGTAGGAAATCAATCAATAGTTGCATATATTAGTATCAAAGAGAGATTACAACCATTCGTCTTGACGTCGCAGTCTTCCTCTAACAAAACCAGGTTCCCACACACTTCTGCCAGCATTCCATGATGGCTTAAAAAAAAAATAGTTTAAAGGCTCTTCCCTTTAGAATTCACTCCAAACCAAACACACTTCTCCATCACACAACTAGATGGCTACAACTAGTAATGGCTTGCTTGTCTAATCAAAATAGTATAATCACACTCAACCAACACTCTAACTATAACTACAACTAGTTTGTGCTTGGAAGAAGGGAGGTTTATATAGGAAATATGGATCGGAGATGGATCATCTTCTCATGGGAGAAGGAACTATCTCTTGAGGTAGTTCCATCATTATAGGGGAAAGGATCCCAAATTGTCATCCTCGACCCCATCCAGCGAAACCATTTACCAGAGTTCCATTGCAGAGCTTCTAGAGCTGGAAGCTTCGGCTCTAATTTAAAAAAATTTCCATAATAAGACTGATGCAACTAGAACACAACTCAGTCACACCAATCGACGTGGGGAATAGTGCTAATATTTGCACATCAGCATGGGGGAGACAAAGGTCATTAGTGTGAACTTATAAACTGGGCAAAACAGAAGTTTCAGGGGAAATGGTGCAAAAGGGAGTTTATCTGCTCATGAAGAGGGATACAATGGGAGTTTCTTCATAAAGGAAAAGCATGTGAGGTTCACTATAGATGTCCTCCAGGATCACGAAACAGGGAGTACAGAGATAGTGACAAAATGTTGTGTAATAGGCTTACATCCAATGTGTTTTGTGAGCGATCAATAATGGGTGCATCTGTAGATGAAGATACACATGAAAAATCAGGGATAGCGGAATCACCAAAGATGTCACGAAAAAGCAGAGGAGGTGTGGACAAAAGGGGCTCATCCTTCACCGTGAGTTGATGTTCATGTTCCTAGTCATACTCTTCATGAATGACAACATATGTTGTTTATGCAACACCAACTCCGTTGATGGCTTGATCCTCGTTCACAATAGGTGTGCAGTCTGAAATGGAAGAACACAAGGCAGTGCAATCTAGAGGATCAATAGAACACAAAGATAGATTCTGAGGTATGAAGCACATGTGACAAACCATGGGCTTTGCAACCAAATATGTGTAAAAATTAAGATGTTGGGAGAATGTGACATTTGAATAGACATGTGTGCATGTTCTCCCACTTCACTCTGCGGTGGTGGAGCTATATGATGAGGGGACGGTGGAAATTTAGTGATCGTGTCCCTTTGCGATTGCGCAATTTCATCACCGAAGTATGTTGAGTGGGGTTTGAAGTTCAAATTCATCTTGGGATTGATAGATTTTATAAGGAAATATTCTAATATGTCCATGAGATACTGGAATTTCATCTGACTTTGTGGGGGTTCAAATTGCAATACCTAGAAGCAGTCCCAAAAATCCATAAGAAATTCTTCCAGAGTCTTCCATTGTTTTAACAATTTTTTATCAAGAGGTCCTGGATCAAAATCATGGAAAGTAGCCTCAATGAGATCACAAAACTAGTCAAGTGAGTGTATGCTGTTGGGTTAAAGATTGTTGCACCATCATTTTAGGGATTCATGAAGTGTGTGTGAAAGAAACATGATGACCTCTTTTGCATAAAACTCGTCCGCATCCTCAAGGAATGCATAGAAGTCTTGTAATTACTTAGGCTAGGCTACTTCGCTTTCACCATCATACGTGAATTCAGACAAAAGATCAAAAAACTCCCTTGTGATGTTGAGAAGTTCAACATGCGAAAAACATCGCAAAGGGATGAATCTCATAGTATCCATCACAGATGTGTGAAGATTCAAAAAAGGATGAGAGGACACAACTGGTGGGCCCCAGTATTGCAACAATAAAGTTGCAACTCCTGTGACTCCCTTCTTTACTTTTATCAACCCAGTAGTTCGTAACAAACTTGGAAGCGATGGTGCTATATGCACAAGTACTAACTCTTGCTACGATTGTCACTTGATCAACTGGCACAAGTCCAGTAGGAGCTTAAGCCAACTTCTATGAGATCTTAGAAGAAGATTTAACTATGATGGATGAAAGTTAACTTAACAGAGGCTAATCTACTTGTAGAAAGAAGCGGAAAGTTGAAAGCAAATGCAAACTCTAGCAAACCCTAGTTTTACTGACTAACCTTACTGGTGCAAGAAAAGTGATGAAAGCTGTAGAAATGGATTCCATTGACTCTTGGAAAGGTAAAGTGCATGTGAATAAGCTACTTCTGAAGCAAAATCTGAAAAGGAACATCTTTTTGTATTTTTGAGTAATCTTGTAGAATTATTATGCATGTGCTTTAATTGGTTTTTACTATGTAGAGGTTGATTGGCAAAAGGAAATGGGGTAGGAAATTGCAGGAGGTTTGGAAGGTGGAAAGAGGGCCTAATGGGTCCCTAGCACCCTTTCAGAGAGTTTCACAGTGATCAGATCTTGAAAAACTGCTCACATGATCTTCTACAGGAAGTCTGTAGGGGTTCTACAGGATGTTCCGAAAGAGGATTTTGGAGGGTTAATAATGGAAAAAGAATGAAAAAGTGGAAATGGAAGTTGGATGAGGATTTTAAGGGGTATAGGACCTGGTGAATGAGGCTAAGGAGTGATTAAGGTGATTGAATTTGTTCAAGGATGGAGGGAGCAATGTTGCACAAGAATGTAGAAATTAGGGCAAAGTGGGAAAATGTGGCAAATGAAGGGAAGAAATCTTGGATTAGGGGTTGGAGTAGGTTGTATGATGGAGGAAGGGTAGGTAGGGAGGTATCACAGGTGTTTTGCACACTATTTTTCAAAACTGATCAACAAAGGCTAGGAAAACCAAAGATCTAGCTATTTTGACCTACTTTGACCCAAAAACCAGAAACATGATGAACATAAGTTTATTGGTAGAAGATTATGCAAGATAAATATGGAAACTAGCAAGAAAATATTCTAAACATGCAAGTACAACTGGTATCAACATTCTTAACAAAAAATTTAACACTAGAAATTGCATGAAGAGGCAAAAACAGTGTTTTGTGACAGCAAGTATGCCTTGGTCTTAGCTCATCGTCCCAAAGGGGGAGGTTAGATCAAAGGTTAGCTTTCTTGAAGATCTTTTTTGTTACCAAACTACTAAATCAACCTAAAGCATGAAAAGCTATTTCAATCATAAAAAACAACCTAAGTAACAAAACAAAATTTTAACCTAAATAGCATAAATTATTATATGAATGCAACAAAGGCACATAAAAGTGCACAAAGGAGGTACTAGCACTTGGGTTGGGCCCAACCCCAAGAGCTACAACCTCCTAAGAAAGATTAGAGCTGGTGAAAATCCAGATTCATCTTTATTGATCAAAAAAATAGTTACATCCCAAAAATTGTCTACAAGAAAAAGCTCGAAAATGTGCTGATACGGAGCTGCACTAAAGTGCTAACCTACTGACTAAAATATAATTACAATCTAACTAAAATCTGACTAAAAACTGACTAATAGAAATGAGGCCCTAAGCCTTCTTATTTATACAAATTGAGGACCCCAACAGTCCTCCTAAACTTTAGGAACTCGGCTGCCAAAACTTGCAGTTAATAGCAGTCCTACTTGACTTGCTTGGTTGCCCCTTGTGCTCCGAGTTTTTGATGGAGAATTTGGGGTAAGGGCTCATAAATGAAGGGGACACCTTCCTACAAATCCTCTCCTTTGTTTTTCCACGAATTTCGCTGCCAAGTGCTCATGAAACCTTTGATTTTGTCTCAAAATTGACCAAAAATGTGCATAAAGCACACATTAGACTTTTTGGCATAATGACTAACCCAATTCACTCTATTAGTATAAATATAATAAAAAACATGTAATAAACTAATGAGAATGGTGGATTAAGTCGAACTAGGAGGCTAAATGAGCCCATATAATTACCCATTTATGGGGCTCATCATCACCCCCTACTGAAGGTGTTGCTCATCTTCTGAGCAACTAATCTATCTCTTCCTTCTTGCTAGCTCTAGTGGCCTCCTTATCATCCCAAGCTTCTGATGTAGTCTACTCATGTGTGCCATAAAATTATGCCTTATTATCCATGTCCTTCCACTGCTCCTCCTATTCTGCTTGTTTGAATTCTCGTGCTTTTCTTGGCCTTAAAATACATGGAGATTTGTCTTTTTCCTTTTCCTTTTTGTTTTGTAGGTGTGATTTATGTAGCAAGCACAGATCTTTCCTCCCTTGCCAATAACTCAGGTGATTTCTCCTGTTGCTGTTCTTTTTCCTTGCTTCCTGTAGAAATCCCTGTGTCGACTGTCTCTGTTTGTGTTGCTGAGATCTCAGGGTGTGTCTTTTCCTTTTGTTTTTGTGTGCCTGCTTTGGCTGTAGTAGCCTTCAATTGGGTTTTTTTGGCCTTCTCTGTCCTACTCTGCATCCTCTTTTCCCTTGGTGTTTTTGTTGTTGCTTCTTCCTCTGTTTTAGGCTCAGCAATCTGGCCCATTTCCCCTTTTTCTTTCTATTTTTTCTATGCTTGAATGTCCTGTGTTCCTTCACCATTGGTTTTCTCACCTTCTTCAGTGTGTTTTCCCTCCTCACTGCTGGATGGGGTGATGTTTTCGGCTAAAATTCTAATATTGTCATCCCTGGACATGTTTCTGAATATTTCCCCAGATATGGGAACAATGTAAGTGTGCAAAGCATCTTCCACCAATAGTTTGATGAGCCCATGATGGGCCAACTGATCTGGGATCCCTTCATTCAACTTTGTATCACAAAGAAGGAAATAGGGGATGCTCATTTTCTTGGCTGGAGGCAAGGCAATCCCATGCCTTAGTTCACACAACAACCTGAAATGATAACCACAGATGATGCTAAACTTCTCTTCACACGTGATGTACAATTTCTCATGTGTCCAATATCAACTAGCAACAATTCCCTTTTTTTTAAGACTGCTGTCACCCAGAACTCGACTGTTTGCTTATGAAAGAAAGAATTTTGTTTTTACAAGCAGAACACAAGGAGCATGTTATTTTCTCAGCACACAGACAGATATGCAAATCCAAAAATTTTTACATACGCACAGGCTGGCCTCCACGGCTGCATATATCTTCCCTACAGGAGAATTTAAAAAGAAAACGTGGAGGAGATTTTTGATGCAGGAAAACTAAGGAAACTCAGTGCAATATGCAGGCAAACGTTTTACTTCCACTACACATGCAGACTTTTCCTCTTATTTTTTCAATCTGATGTTGTGTTTAATTCACCACCTTGCACAAACAAATCATGCACAAAGAAGTTTCCCGAGCCTACCTTGTTTTGTGTTTGATATTCGACGAAAATTCTGGGTTTTCTTTTTGCAGAGCGGTTCTCTGCCTTTCCTGTAGAACCCTTCTTATAGAAGGCTCCCGGTTCCTGTAGAACTTTTACAACTTCCTGTAGAATGCCGATAAGCATGAGGGTTTTGAAAAATGGCCGAGAAAGACTGGTTCACTGCTATGGAGGTGGTATGGAGCTTGTTGCAACTACATGTATGATGATAAAGTGGAAACAATGGTGGTGAGAGTATTTCAAAGATGAGTTCGATTGGCTGTTTATGGAGACTTCCATTGATGGAGGGTGAGCTGGCCAAGTGCACGTTAGCCCCATGCAGACCGTTGGTCCCCACTATAGTGTTATTATGAACTGTATGTTTGTTGCCTGTAATCACTTCCATCAATTACGTTGGAGTTTAAACAGCCACCACTACCTGTTTTCAGTTTTCTTCTTGAGATGGTTGAGCACACGTGTCGATTGCACCTACTGAGCGCTATTTAAACTAGATGAGGGTGGCCAGTTAGCTAGCCACCGATCTTGTTTAATCACAACCATGTCATTTTCCATGCAGTTCTTAAATTACATTCATGCAACAGAGGAATGGGTTTATTCATGTACCTAGAAGTCGAATGCGTTGGCTGTGAGGTGTTGTGGCCTTTCCTTCTGCTGCATGCTTTTGTTTCTTTGGATGCATGCTAGTTTGGTTGCTAATACGTGGCTATTTTTCTTGTGTAGGTATCCTCTGGTTGGATCTAAGCTGCAGGAGTCTGTTTCAATGTTTAGATTTGCACCCTCATGCTGCTGATGCTAGATTTTTGCAGGACAATGACTTGTTTTCTCCATAGCTCCCAAACGATAATCGGATTGACCTGAAATTTTTTGAGCATGTTTCTATCATCATTTTGCACCTCCCATAGCAAAATTGTGGTCAATAGATGAACAAATTTCAAGAAAAATTGAAAATGGTTGAAGATGACAGGTCAATTTATTAGAAATCTTGCAGTGAAAGTGGCTCAAATTGCTTTGGAAGGTTACTATTACCCATATGCATCTCCCCATGAAATAGGTTTTGAAATGGATGCACGGATATGGAGAAAATGCAAAAATGGCTGAAGGTGATGGAGGATGATTTCTTGGAAACCGTGCACTGGAATTTGTTAAAATTGCTTGGGCATGTTACCATCATCCCCATACAAATCCCCATAAAACAGTTTTTTAAATGGATGGATGGTCTTCAAGTTAGGGAAAAAACAATTTTCTGCTTTATGTATTTTTGTATTAGAACATTCTGCAATTTTTGCACAGTAAGGAAAAAATGAGCTTGGGCTGTAATACAGACTTGGAATTCATGGGAGAGAGGTTTGAAGCCTGTAGGAGGATTTATAAATCATTTATGAAGCTTCCATGTTCGCCAAACTACTTTTTAAAATCTGTTTCTAGCTTTCTATAATTTCTACAAGAACTTCCTGTAGAAAACACAGTTTTTAGAAAAGAAGCACAATGAGGTGGAAAAAATGATGGAAAAGGGTGAGGGATGGAAACAGGGATGTTTACAAGCCTCATGGACAGATTTCCAACCTTCGGGTCCTCTTCAAAGATCGATCTTGGCTTGTTTGTAGGTTCTACAGGATCTTCCTGTAGAAGACACAGAACTTCCTGTAGAAGGTGAAATCTCAGTCCTAATGGGACCAAATCTTAGGAAAGGGTAGTGGTCATGGAGAAATGGATTGTGAGGGATTCTTGTAGCTTGGTTCTAACCTCTGTCTTTGTCTTGTGTGATCCTCCTAACCTGCAATTTCCTTCCTGCAACCTGCAATTTATTCACCAGAAATTAGGTCTATTTTTCTTTTTCTCTTTATTTTTTTTCTTTTTGGTTTTGAAAACAACTAGGGTGCTTCATGGAGGTTTTCACCCTCATTGCCTGCCCTGGACGCCTCCAAGGAAGGTTTTCACCTAAGAATCTTATTCTTTTTTCTTTTCTCTTGTTTCTAACCCATTGACCACTTCATGGAGGTTTTCAATCAATGAGCCAATCTGAGGTGGCTCCGAGGAGGTTTTCACCTTAGATTTTTATTTTCCTCTTATTTTCATTTTTTCTTTTTTCTACCCTGCCCTACTTGAAAAACAAAATCATTTTCAAGTATAATAATACTTCCAATGGAGCCATGTGCACATTGAGATGACAGACAAAATGATATGGAGGCTTGAAATGCATGCTTTGACATGTATTCAGATTTCAGAGACCAAATGATTTGACTTTGAAGGGATCAAACATAGCTGAGGAAGAGAGCACTGCTGCAACTTAGTGACCGTCTAGAACCATATCTCAATATAACTCTGATATCCTTGGTCCTTTTGCTGATCTAGATCATTCTTCATGTCACCTTCTACCAGACCTTCTCATCTTCCTCTTTTTCCTGATTTTTCTCTTGAATACATGGAGAATTTGATGGTAACTATGAGGGAGCTCTCTCGATCTTTGATTCAGATGTCTTATTTTCATCAAGTGCAGCCCATGGTTCTTTGATCTCCTGTTTTGAATCTTCTTTTGCTGGATGTGGTCTTTCAATGCTGTTAGTATAATCTCTTTCTTACAATACTCTTCCTGAGCTATGGTGAATATCATTGAGCTCAAAAGGAGTTGTTTGGAAATGTTGTGCCTTAGCATTGTAATTTGGCTGAGCTACTCCAATGAGCAGGTTTGGAAATGGTGATACGGGTAGTTGAATGGGGGTGTATATTTGAGATGGATGTGAATGGGGTTGTGGTTGGGCAGGTGGTGGAGGCAAAGGAGCGGGAGGAGAGTTGTACTAGGGCCTCCACCCCTGATGAGGTGCATTCCACTGAGGCTATGGCTGAGCATAAGAGTGAAATGAATGAGAAGCTAGTTGGGCATAATATGGAGATGTGAATGACCAAGGAGGAGGTGTGGACTAGGAAGGATGAGTAGGGGGACCCCAAGAAGGCATGGAAGTGGCTTGATATGGGTCGTAATATGTCTTGGATGTCACTTGCATTCCCTGCTAGTAAGGTCTCGGTCCATGTGGCCTCTTTTGGTTCATGAAATAGAGTGGTTCAGTGGCTCCTTTAGCCCTCTGATATGCATTTTTAATTCCGGGAAAGGAGGGGTACTGATTTGTAGCATGGTCTCTTTCACAAACAAAACACAGTTCTATGGAGTGAAATGGATATTCGTTCCTAGGATGCTTTCTAGTGAACTTGGGACAAAAGATGACCAAAGCCCTCTTGGCTTCCTCTTGCTTCCTTTGGATCCACAAGGTATCCCGTTGCATGGCAAGAAACTGCCTCATCTCACTCTTGAAACCTTCCATATGATTTTCAAATTCATTTTTGGATAAGGTACTTCTCCCAACATTTCTGTTTGTAGCCATTTGCTCCAGAGGAATGTTTTCTTCTTCTTCTCCCCTAAAGGTTCTTCAAATATGTCTTGCTATCCACCTAGGGGTTCTTCTTAATCACAACCATCGAAGAAGAGAGAAGGTTGGCTGTGTGAAGCAGTGGGGGTGTTGTGCAAACATTTTTCTGAACTATCTCTACTCCTACAAGGCATGAAAGGAAATCCTTTTGGTTGATTTTTGTTTTTTCTCTACTTGTACCTACAAAACTGAAATAGATTGAGCTGCAACTAACTAAAATCTATTTTTTTGAAATGAAAATGTGGAATTGAAATAAAAGTGGGAAATGACTAATCTATGTTGCTGAAAAGAAATTGCAGAAATGAAATGCTAAGCTACGCTTGAAGAATTGAAATGCTAATCTACACTTGTAGAATTGAAATTACGGAATTGAAATGCTAATCTACGCTTACAGAATTGAAATTGCCAAATTGAAATACTAATCTATGAAAGCGGGAAATATCTAATATACACTTGTTGAAATGAAATGAAAGCAGGAAATATCTAATCTACTTTTGCAGAAATGAAATTGCAGAATGGAAATGGAACAACTACTTTACTCTTGCTGAAATAAACTACTTAGGAGAAGGTTCTAGAAGAAAATAGAAGAAAAGCAGCAATCACCAATACTCTGACGCTTCCTCGGCAATGACGCCAAAAAAATGGTGGACCCTAGTATTGCAGCAATAATGCTGCAACTCTTGGGACTCCCTTTTTTACTTTTATCAACCTAGTAGTTCGTAACAAACTTGGAAGTGATGGTGCTATATGCACAAGTACTAGCTCTTGCCGCGATTGTCGCTTGTTCAGCTGGCACAAGTCCCCTAGGAGCTTAAGCCAACTTCTATGAGCTCTTAGAAGAAGCTTTTAACTGTGATGGAAGAAAGTTAACTCAACAAAGGCTACTCTACTTGCAGAAAGAAGCGGACAGCTGAAAAGAAATGCAAACCCTAGCAAACTCTAGTTTTACCGAATAACCTTACTAGTGCAAGAAAATGGATGAAATCTGCAAAAATGGATGCCATTGACTCTTGGAAAGGTAAAGTGCATGTGACTAAGCTACTTCTGAAGCGAAATCTAAAAAGGAACATATTTTTGTATTTTTGACTAATCTTGTAGAATTATTATGCATGTGCTTTAACTGTTTTTTATTGTGTAGAGGTTGATTGGCAAAAGGAAATGGGGTAGGTGATTGCAAGAGGTTGGGAAGGTGAAAAGAGGGCCTAAGGGGTCCCTAGCAACCTTCCAGAGAGTTTCACAGTGATCAGATCTCGAAAAACTGCTCACATGATCTTCTACAGGAAATCTGCAAGGGTTCTACAGGATGCTCCGAAAGAGGATTTTAGAGGGTTAATGGTGGAAAAACAGTGGAAAAGTTGAAATGGAGGTTGGATGAGGATGTTAAGGGGTCTAGGAATTGGTGAATGACGCTAAGGAGTGATTAAGGTGATTGGATTTGTTCGAGGATTGAGGCAACAATGTTGCACAGGAATGTAGAAATTATGGCAAAGTGGGAAAATGTGGCAAATGAAGGGAAGAAATCTTGGATTAGGGTTAGAGCAGGTTGTATAATGGAGTAAGGGTGGGTAGGGAGGTATCACAGGTGTTTTGCACACTATTTTCCAAAACTTATCAACAAAGACTAGGAAAACCAAAGATCTAGCTATTTTGACTTACATTGACCCAAAAACCATAAACATGATGAATAGAGGTTTATTGGCAGAAAATTATGCAAGATAACTATGGAAAATAGCAAAAAAAGATTCTAAGCATGTAAGTACAATTGGTATCAACTTTCTTATCTAAAAATCTAACACTAGCAATTGCATGAAGAGGCAAAAACATTGTTTTTGTGGCAGCAAGTATGTCTTGGTCTTAGCTCATGGTCCCAAGGAGGGAGAGGTGAGATCAAGGGTTACTTAATGGCCTTTTTTGAATATTTTTTCTGTTACCAAACTACCAAATCAACCTGAAGCATGAAAATCTATTTCAATCATCAAAAACAACATAAGTAACAAAACAATATTTTAACCTAAATAGCAGAAATTATTCTATGAATGCAGCAAAAGAAACATAAAAGTGTACAAAGGAGGTACTGGCACTTGGGTTGGGCCCAACCCCAAGAGCTACAGTCTCCCAAAAAAGATTAGATTTGGTGCAAAGCCAGATTCATCTTTATTGATAAAAAAATAGTCACATCCCAAAAATTGTCTACAAGAAAAAGCTTGAAAATGTGCTAATACAGAGTTGCACTAAAGTGCTAACCTACTGACTAAAATATAACTACAATCTAACTAAAATCTAACTAAAAAATGACTAACTAAAATGAGGCCCTAATCCTTTTTATTTATACAAATTAAGGACCCCAAAAGTCCTCCTAAACTTTAGGAACTCGGCTGCCAAAACTTGCAGTTGACAACAGTCCTACTTGACTTGCTTGGCTACCCCTTGTGCTTCGAGTTTTTGATGGATAATTAGTGGTAAGGGATCATAAATTAAGGGGACACCTTCCTACAAATCCTCTTCCTTGTTTTTCCATGAATTTGGCTGCCTAGTGATCATTAAACCTTTGATTTTGTCTCAAAATTGACCAAAAATCTGCATAAATCACACATTATACTTTTTGGCATAATGTCTAACCCAATTCAATCTATTAGCATAAATATAATAAAAAACATGCAATAAACTAATGATAATGGTGGATTAAGTTGAATTCGGAGCCTAAATGAGCCCATATTATTATCCATTTTTGGGGCTCATCATCACCCTCCTACTGAAGGTGTTGCTCATCCTCTGAGCAACTAATCTATCTCTTTATTCTTGCTGGCTCTGGTGGTCTCCTTATCATCCCAAGCTTCTGATGTAGTCTACTCATGTGTGTCATAAAATTCTACCTTCTTGTCCATGTCCTTCCACTGCTCCTACTATTCTGCTTGTTTGAATTCTTGTGATTTTCCTAGCCTTAAAATACATGGAGGTTTGCCTTTTTCCTTTTCCTTTTTGTTTTGTAGGTGTGCTTAATGCAACAAGCATAGCTGTTGCCTCCGTTGCCAATATCTCAGGTGATTTCTCCTCTTGTTGTTATTTTTCCTTACTTCCTGTAGAGATCCCTATGTCAACTATCTCTGTGTGTGTT
This sequence comes from Pinus taeda, assembly GCA_000404065.3. Classification (NCBI taxonomy): domain Eukaryota; kingdom Viridiplantae; phylum Streptophyta; class Pinopsida; order Pinales; family Pinaceae; genus Pinus; species Pinus taeda. The sequence continues at coordinate 65,305 of APFE031724853.1, forward strand.
GTTGAGATCTCAAGGTGTGTCTTTTCCTTTTGTTTTTGTGTACTTGCTTTAGCGATGGTAGCCTTCATTTGGGATTATTCGACCTTCTCTGTCCTACTTTTCATCCTCTTTTCCCTTGGTGTTTTTGTTGTTGTTTCTTCCTTTGTTTTAGGCTTAGTAATCTGACCCATTTCCCCTTTTTCTTTATGTTCTTTCTGTGCTTGAATGTCCTATGTTCCTTCACAATTGGTTTTTTCACCTTCTTTAGTGTGTTCTCCCTCCTCACTGTTAGATGGGGTGATGTTTTCAGCCAAAATTCTAATATTTTCATCCTTGGACATGTTTCTAAATATTTCCCAAGATATGGGAACAATGTAGGTGTGTAAAGAATATTCCACCAATAGTTTAATGAGCCCATGATCAGCCAACTGATCTGGGATCCCTTCATTTAACTTTGTATCACAAAGAAGGAAATAGGGGATGCTCAGTTTCTTGGCTAGAGGCAAGGCAATCCCATGCCTTAGTTCACACATCAACCTGAAATGATAACCATAGATGATGCTAAACCTCTCTTCACACGTGATGTACAATTTCTCATGTGTCCAATATCAAATAGCAACAATTCCCTTCTTTTTTAAGACTACTGTCACTCAGAACTCGACTGTTTGCTTATGAAAGGAAGAATTTTGTTTTTACAGGCAGAGCACAAGGATCAAGTTATCTTCTCAGCACACAGACAGATATGCAAATCCAAAAAATTTTACATGCGCACAGGCTGGCCTCCACGGCTACATATATCTTCCCTACAGGAGAATTTAAAAAGAAAACGTGGAGGAGATTTTTGATGCAGGAAAACTGGGGAAACTTAGTGCAATATGCAGGCAAACTTTTTACTTCTACTACACAGTTAGACTTTTCCTCTGATTTTTTCAATTTGATGCCATGTTTACTTCACCACCTTGCACAAACAAATCATGCACATAGAAGTTTCCTGAGCCTACCTCGTTTTGAGCTTGAAATTTGACGAAAATTCTGGGTTTTCTTTCGGCAGAGTGGTTCTCTGCCTTTCCTGTAGAACCCTTCTTATAGGAGGCTCTCAGTTCCTGTAGAATTGTTACAGCTTCCTGTAGAATGCCGATAAGTAGGAGGGTTTTGAAAAATGGTCGAGAAGGACTGGTTCGCTGCTTTGGAGGTGGTATGGAGCTTGTTGCAACTGCATGGATGATGATAAAATGGAAACAATGGTGGTGAGAGTATTTCAAAAATGAGTTCGATTGGTTGTTTATGGAGACTTCCGTTGATGGAACGTGAGCTGGCCAAGTGCATGTTGGCTCCATGTAGACCGTTGGTCCCCACTATAGTGTTATTATGAACTATATGTTCTCTACCTATAATCACTTCCATCAATTACGTTGGAGTTTAAACATCCACCACTACCTGTTTTCAGTTTTCTTCTTGAGATGGTTGAGCACACGTGTCGATTGCACCCATTGAGCGTTGTTTAAACTGGATGAGGGTGGCCGTATAGCTAGCCATAGATCTTGTTTAATCAAAACCATCTCACTGTCCATGCAATGCTTAAATTACATTCATGCAACAGAGGAATGGGTTTAGTCACATACTTGGAAGTCGAATGCGTTGGCTGTAAGGTGTTGTGGCCTTTCCTTTTGTTGCATGTCTTTGTTTATGTGGATGCATGCTGGTTTGGTTGCTAATACGTGGCTATTTTTCTTGTGCAGGTATCCTCTAGCTGGATCTAAGCTGCAGGAGTCTGTTTCAGCGTTCAGATTTGCACCCTCATACTACTGATGCTAGATTTTTGTAAGACAATGACTTGTTTTCTCCATAGCTCCCAAATGACAATCGGATTGACCTGAAATATTTTTAGCATGTTTCTATCACCGTTATGCACCTCTCATAGCAAAATTGTGGTCAATGGATAAATAGATTTCGAAAAAAACTAAAAATGGCTGAAGGTGACAGAGGTCAATTTCTCAGAAATCGTGCATTGGAATTGGCTAAAATTGCTTGGGAAAGTTACTATCACCCATATGCATCTCCCCATGAAACAGGTTTTGAAATGGATGCACGAATATGGAGAGAATGCAAAAATGGCTTAAGGTGATGGAGGTTGATTTCTTGGAAACCGTGCACTAAAATTGGCTGAAATTGCTTGGGCATGTTGCCATCATCCCTATACAACTCTCCATAAAATAGTTTTTTAAATGGATGGACGGTTTTCAAGTTAGGGAAAAAACAAATTTCTATTTGTATTTTTGTATCAGAGCATTCTGCAGTTTATGCACAGTAAGGGAAAAAATGAGCTTGGGCTGTAATGCAGATTTGGAATTGATGGGAGAGAGGTTTGAAGCCTGTAGGAGGTTTTATAAACCCTTTATGAAGCTTCCATGTTCACCAAACTGGTTTTTAAAATATGTTTATAGCTTTTTGTAATTTCTACAGAAACTTCATGTAGAAAATACAGTTTTTAGAAAAGAAGCACAATGAAGTGGAAAAAATGATGAAGAAGGGTGAGGGATGGAAACAGGGATGTTTAGAGGCCTCATGGACAGATTCCCAACCTTCGGGTCCTCATCGGAGATCGATCTTGGCTTGTTCGTAGGTTCTACAGGATTTTCCTGTAGAAGATGAAATCTCAGTCTGAATGGAACCAAATCTTGGGAAAGGGTAGTGGTCATAGAGGAATGGATTGTGAGGGATGCTTGCAGCCTGGTTCTGACCTATGTCCTTGTCTTGTGCGATCCTCCTAACCTGCAATGTTCTTCCTGCAACCTACAATTTATTCATAAAAAATTATGTCTATTTTTCTTTTTCTCCTTGTTTTTTTTCTTTTTTTTTTTTGAAAACAACTAGGGCGCCTCATGGAGTTTTTCACCCTAATTGCCTGCCCTAGGCACCTCCAAGGGAGGTTTTCACCTAAGGATCTTATTCTTTTTTATTTTATCTTCTTTCCAACCCATTGACCGCCTCATGGAGGTTTTCAATCAATGAACCAATCTTAGGCGCCTCCAAGGAGGTTTTCACCTTAGATTTTTATTTTTCTCTTATTTTTATTTTTATTTATTTATTTTTTCTACCCTAACCTACTTGAAAAAAAGATTATTTTCAAGTATAAGAATACTTCCAATTGAGCCATATGCACATCGAGATGATAGAAAAAATGATGTGGAGGGTTGAAATGCATGCTCTGGCAGGTGTCTGAATTTCAGAGACCAAATGATTAGACTTTGAAGGGATCAAACATAGCTGAGGAAGAGAGTACTACTGCAAATTAGTCACTGTCTCGAATCATATCTCAATATAGCTCTGATATCCTTGGTCCTTTTGCTGATCTAGGTCATTTTTCATGTCACCTTCTACTAGACCTTCTCATCTTTCACTTTTTGCTGATTTTTCTCTTGAATACATGGAGGATTTGATGGTAACCATGAAGGATCTCTCTTGATGTCTGATTCTGATGTCTTCTCTTCATCAAGTGCAACCCATGGTTCTTTGATCTCCTCTTTTGAATCTTCTTTTGCTGGATGTGGTATTTCAATGCTATCAATATAATCTCTTTCTTGCAATACTCTTCCTAAGCTATAGTAAATATTATTGAGCTCAAAAGGAGGTTTGAAAATGTTGTGCCTCAACATTGTAATTGGGTTGAGCTACTCCAATGTGTAGGTTTAGAAATGGTGGTATGGGTAGTTGAGTGGGGGTGTATATTTGAGATGGATGTGGATGGGGTTGTGGTTGGGCAGGTGGTGGAGGAAAAGGAGCCGGAGGAGAGTTATACTGGGGCCTCCACCTATGATAAGGTGCATTGCATTGAGGCTGTGGCTAAGCATAAGTGTGAAATTAATGAGCAGCTAGTTGGGCATAATATGGAGATGTGAAGGACCAAGGAGGAGGTGTAAACCAGGAAGGATGAGTAGGGGGACCCCAAGAAGGCATGGAAGTGGCTTGATAGGGGTCGTAATATGTCTTGGATGTCCCTTGCATTCCCTCCTGGTAAAGTCTAGGTCCATGTGGCCTCCTTTGGTTCATGAAGTAGAGTGGTTCAGTGGCACCTTTGGCCCTCTAATATGCAGTTTTAATTCTGGGCAAGGAAGGGCACTGGTTCGTAGGATGGTCTCTTTCACAAACAAAACACACTTTTATGGAGTGCAATGGATATTCATTCCTAGGATGCTTTCTAGTGCACCTGGGACAAAAGATTGCCAAAGCCCTCTTGGCTTCCTCTTGCTTCCTTTGGATCTACAAGGTATCTAGTTGCATGGCAAGAAACTGTCTCACCTCGCTCTTGAAACTTTTCATCTGATTTTCAAATTCGTTTTTGGATAAGGTACTGCTCCCAACATTTATGTTTGTAGCCATTTGCTCCAGAGGAATGTTTTCTTCTTCTTCTCCCCTAAAGGTTCTTCAAATATGTCTTGCTATCTACCTAGGGGTTCTTCTTAATTACAACCATTGAGGAAGAGGGAAGGTTGGCTGGTGACGCAGTGGAGGTGTTGTATAAACATTTTTCTGAATTATCTCTACTCCTAGAAGGCATGAAAGGAAATCTTTTTGGTTGATTTTTGTTTTTTTTTATCTGCTTGTACCTGAAAAACTGGTATAGATTGAACTGCAACTAACTAAAATCTATTTTGCTGAAATAAAAATGTAGAATTGAAATAAAAGTAGTAAATCACTAATCTATGTTGCTGAAATGAAACTGCAGAAATGAAATGCTAAGCTACGCTTGCAGAATGGAAATTGCAGAATTGAAATGCTAATCTACGCTTGCAGAATTGAAATTTCAAAATTGAAATGCTAATCTACTGAAGCGGGAAATATCTAATCTACACTTGCTGAAATGAAATGAAAGCAGGAAATGTCTAATCTACTTTTGCGGAAATGAAATTGCAGAATGGAAATGAAACAACTACTCTACTCTTGCTTAAATAAACTACTTAGCAGAAGGTTGTAGTAGAAAATAGAAGAAAAGCAGCAATCACCAATACTTTGATGCTTCTCCGGCAACGGTGCCAAAAAGATGGTGGGCCCCAGTACTACAGCAATAATGCTGCAACTCCTGGGATTCCCTTCTTTACTTTTATCAACCCGGTAATTCGTAACAAACTTGGAAGCGACGGTGCTATATGCACAAGTACTAGCACTTGCCGCGATTGTCACCTGATCAACTGGCACAAGTCCACTAGAAGCTTAAGCCAACTTCTATGAGCTCTTAGAAGAATCTTTTAACTGTGATGGATGAAATTTAACTCAACAGAGGCTAATCTACTTGCAGAAATAAGCAGAAAGCTGAAAGGAAATGCAAACCCTAGTTTTATCGACTAACCTTACTGGTGCAAGAAAAGGGATGAAAGCTACAGAAATGGATGCCATTGACTCTTGGAAAGGTAAAGTGCATGTGACTAAGCTAATTCTGAAGTGAAATCTGAAAAGGAACATCTTTTTGTATTTTTGAGTAATCTTGTAGAATTATTATGCATGTGCTTTAACTGTTTTTTATTGTGCAAAGGTTGATTGGCGAAAGGAAATGGGGTAGGTGATTGCAGGAGGTTGAGAAGCTAAAAAGAGGGGCTAAGGGGTCCCTAACACACTTCCAGAGAGTTTCACACTGATCAGATCTCGAAAAACTGCTCACGTGATCTTCTACAAGAAATCTGCAGGGGTTCCACAAGATGTTTTACAGGATGTTCTACAAGATGTTCCGAAAGAGGATTTTGGAGGGTTAATTGTGAAAAAACGGTGGAAAAGTAGAAATGGAGGTTGGATGAGGATGTTAAGGGGTCTAGGACCTAGTGAATGAAGCTAAGGAGTGATTAAGGTAATTGGATTTGTTCGAGGATGGAGGGAGCAATGTTGCACAAGAATGTAGAAATTAGGACAAAGTGGGAAAATTTGGCAAATAAAGGGAAGAAATCTTGGATTAGGGGTTGGAGCAGGTTTTATAATGGAGGAAGGGTGGGTAGGGAGGTATCATAGTTGTTTTACACACTATTTTCCAAAACTGATCAACAAAGACTATGAAAACCAAAAATCTAGCTATTTTGACCTACTTTGACACAAAAACTAGAAACATTATGAACAGAAGTTTATTGGCAGAAGATTATGCAAGATAACTATGGAAACTAGCAAGAAAAGATTCTAAACATGCAAGTACAACTAGTATCAACTTTCCTAACTAAAAATCTAACACTAGCAATTGCATGAAGAGGCAAAAACAATGTTTTTGTGGCAGCAAGTGTGCCTTGGTCTTAGTTCATGGTCCCAAGGAGGAAGAGGTGAGATCAAGAGTTACTTGATGGCCTTTTTTGAAGATATTTTCTGTTACAAAACTACCAAATCAACCTGAAGCATAAAAATCTATTTCAATCATAAAAAACAACCTAAGTAACAAAACAAGATTTTAACCTAAATAACAGAAATTATTCTATGAATGCAACAAAGAATATAAAAGTGCACAAAGGAGGTACTGGAACTTGGGTTGGGCCCAACCCCAAGAGCTATAGCCTCCTAAGAAATATTAGAGAACTGGTGCTAAGCTAGATTCATCTTTATTGATCAAAAAAATAGTTACATCCCAAAAACTGTCTACAAGAAAAAGCTCGAAAATGTGTTGATACAGAGCTGCACTAAAGTGCTAACCTACTAAATAAAATATAACTACAATCTAACTAAAATCTCACTAAAAATTGACTAACTAAAATGAGGCCCTAAGCCTTCTTATTTATACAAATTGAGAACCCCAACAATCCTCCTAAACTTTAGGAACTCGGCTGCGAAAACTTGCAGTTAACAGCAGTCCTACTTGACTTGCTTGGCTGCCCCTTCTGCTCTGAGTTTTTGATGGAGAATTCGAGGTAAGGGCTCATATATGAAGGGAACACCTTCCTACAAATATTCTTCCTTGTTTTTCCACGAATTTGGCTGCCAAATGCTCATTAAACCTTTGGATTTGTCTCAAAATTGACCAAAAATCTGCATGAAGCACGCATTGGACTTTTTGGCATAATGACTAACCCAATTCACTCTATTAGCATAAATATAATAAAAAATGCAATAAACTAATGAGAATGGTGGATTAAGTTCAATAAGGAGGCTAAATGAGCCCATATAGTTACCCATTTCTGGGGCTCATCATCACTTCTACTGAAGGTGTTGCTCATCCTCTGAGCAACTAATCTATCTCTTCATTCTTACTGGCTCTGATGGCCTCCTTATCATCCCAAGCTTCGGATGTAGTCTACTCATGTGTGCCTTAAAATTCTGTCTTCTTGTCCATGTTCTTTCACTGCTCTTCCTATTCTACTTGTTTGAATTCTCGTGCTTTTCCTGGCCTTAAAATAAATGGAGGTTTGCCTTTTTCCTTTTCCTTTTTGTTTTGTAGGTGTGCTTAATGTAGCAAGCACAACTGCTGCCTCCCTTGCCAATATCTCAAGTTATTTCTCCTCTTGCTATTCTTTTTCCTTGATTCCTGTAGAAATCCTGGTGTCAACAATTTCTGTGTGTGTTGCTGAGATCTCAGGGTGTGTCTTTTCCTTTTGTTTTTGTGTGCCTACTTTGGCTGTGGTAGCCTTCATTTGGGAATTTTTGGCCTTCTCTGTCCTACTCTGCATCCTCTTTTCCCTTGGTGTTTTCGTTGTTGTTTCTACCTCTATTTTAGGCTCAACAATCTAGCCCATTTCCCACTTTTCTTTCTGTTCTTTCTATGCTTGAATGTCATGTGTTCCTTCACCATTGGTTTTCTCACCTTCTTCAGTGTGTTTTCCTTCCTTACTGCTAGATGGGATGTTTTTGGCTAAAATTCTAATATTGCCATCCTTGGACATGTTTCTGAAGATTTTCCAAGATATCGGAATAATGTAGGTGTGCAAAGCATCTTCCACCAATAGTTTGATGAGCCCATGATGGGCCAGCTGATCTGGGATCCCTTCATTTAACTTTGTATAACATTCAATTAGTGACTTAAGAAGGAAATAGGGGATGCTTAGTCTCTTGGCTGGAGGCAAGGTAATCCCATGCTTTAGTTCACATAGCAACCTGAAATGATAACCATAGATGATGCTAAACCTCTCTTCACATGTGATGTACAATTTCTCATGTGTCCAATATCAACTAGCAACAATTCCTTTTTTTTTAAGACTGTTGTCACCCAGAAATTGATTGTTTGCTTATGAAAGGAAGAATTTTGTTTTTACATGCAGAGCACAAGGATTAGGTTATCTTCTCAGCACACAGACATATATGAAAATCCCAAAGTTTTTACATATGCATAGGCTGGCCTCCACAGCTGCATATATCTTCCCTACAAGAGAATTTAAAAAGAAAACGTGGAGGAGATTTTTGATGCAGGAAAACTGGGGAAACTCAGTGCAATATGCAGACAAACGTTTTACTTCCATTACATAGGTAGACTTTTCCTCTGTTTTTTTCAATCTGATGCCGTGTTTAAGTCACTACATTGCACAAACAAATCATGCACAGAGAAGTTTTCCCAAGCCTACTTCGTTTTGAGCTTGAAATTCGACGAAAATTCCGGGTTTTCTTTCTACAAAGCGGTTCTCTGCCTTTCCTGTAGAAGGCTCCTGATTCCTGTAGAACTGTTACAACTTCCTGTAGAATGCCGATAAGTAGGAGGATTTTGAAAAATGGCCGAGAAGGACTGGTTCACTGTTATGGAAGTGGTATGGAGCTTGTTGCAACTACAGGGACGATGATAAAATGGAAACAATGGTGGTGAGAGTATTTCAAAGATGAGTTCGATTGGTTGTTTATGGAGACTTCCGTTGATGGAGGGTGAGCTGGCCAAGTGCACGTTGGCCCCATGTAGACCGTTGGTCCCCACTACAGTGTTATTATGAACTGTATGTTCTTTGCCTGTAATCATTTCCATCAATTACGTTGGAGTTTAAACAGCCACCACTACCTGTTTTTAGTTTTCTTCCTGAGATGGTTGAGCACACGTGTCGATTGCACCCACTGAGTGCTGTTTAAACTAGATGAGAGTGGCCAGTTAGCTAGCCACTGATCTTGTTTAATCACAACCATCTCATTGTCCATTCAGTTCTTAAATTACATTCATGCAACAGAGGAATGGGTTTAGTCACGTACCTAGAAGTCGAATGCGTTGGTTGTGAGGTGTTGTGGCCTTTCTTTTTGCTGCATGCCTTTGTTTCTATGGATGCATGTTGGTTTGGTTGCTGATACGTGGTTATTTTTCTTGTGCAGGTATCCTCTGGCTGGATCTAAGTAGTAGGAGTCTGCTTCAACGTTCGGATTTGCACCCTCATGCTGCTGATCCTAGATTTTTATAGGACAACGACTTGTTTTCTCCATAGCTCCCAAACGATAGATCGGATTGACCTGAAATTTTTTGAGCATGTTTCTATCATCGGTATGCACCTCCCATAGCAAAATTGTAGTCAATGGATGAACAGATTTTGAGAAAAATTGAAAATGGTTGAAGGTGACAGAGGTCAATTTCTTAGAAATCGTGCACTGGAATTGACTGAAATTGCTTGGGCAGGTTATTATCACCCATATGCATCTCCCCATGAAACATATTTTGAAATAGATGCACAGATATGGAAAAAACTCAAAAATGGCTGAAAGTGATGGAGGTTGATTTCTTGGAAACTGTGCACTGGAATTGGCTGAAATTGCTTGGGCATGTTGCCATCATCCCTATACAACTTCCAATAAAACAATTTTTTAAATGGATGGATGGTTTTCAAGTTAGGGAAAAAAACAAATTTCTGATTTATGTATTTTTGTATGAGAACATTTTACAGTTTTTGCATAGTAAGGAAAAAATGAGCTTGGGCTGTAATGCAGACTTGGAATTGATGGGAGAGAGGTTTGAAGCCTATAGGAGGATTTATAAACCCTTTATGAACCTTTCATGTTTTCCAAACTGCTTTTTAAAATCAATTTCTAGCTTTCTGTAATTTCTACAGGAACTTCTTGTAGAAAACACAGTTTTTAAAAAAGAAGCACAATGAGGTGGAAAAAATGATGGAGAAGGGTGAAGGATGGATACAGGGATGTTTAGAGGCCTCATGGATAGATTTCCAACCTTTGGGTCCTCCTCAGAGATCGATCTTGGCTTGTTTGTAGGTTCTACAGGATCTTCCTGTAGAAGACACAGAACTTCCTGTAGAAGGTGAAATCTCAGTCCAAATGGGACCAAATCTTGGGAAATGGTAGTGGTCATGGAGGAATGGATTGTGAGGGATGCTTGCAGCCTAGTTATGACCTCTGTCTTTATCTTGTGCGATCCTCGTAACCTACAATTTCCTTCCTGCAACCTGCAATTTATTCACCAAAAATTAGGTATATTTTTATTTTTCTCGTTGTTTTTTCTTTCCCTTTTTTTTGAAAACAACTAGGGTGCCTCATAGAGGTTTTCACCTTAATTGCCTACCCTACGCACTTCCAAGGGAGGTTTTTACCCAGGGATCTTATTCTTTTTTCTTTTCTCTTCTTTCCAACCCATTGACCACCTCATGGAGGTTTTCAATCAATGAGCCAATCTGAGGCGCCTTCGAGGAGGTTTTCACCTTAGATTTTTATTTTCCTCTTATTTTCATTTTTTCTTCTTTTTTTTTTTCTACCCTACCATAATTGAAAAACAAAATCATTTTCAAGTATAAGAATACTTCCAATGGATCCATGTGCACATTGATAGACAAAATGATGTGGAGGCTTGAAATGCATGCTTTGACAGGTATCCGGATTTTAGAGACCAAATGGTTTGACTTTGAAGGGATCAAACATAGCTGAGGAAGAGAGTACTGTTGCAACTTAGTGACCGTCTAGAACCATATCTCAATATAACTCTGATGTCCTTGGTCCTTTTACTGATCTGGATCATTCTTCATGTCACCTTCTACCATGACCTTCTCATCTTCCTCTTTTTCCTAATATTTCTCTTGAATACATGGACGATTTGATGGTAACTATGAGGGAGCTCTCTCGATCTCTAATTCTGATGTCTTCTCTTCATCAAGTGCAGCCCATGGTTCTTTGATCTCCTCTTTTGAATCTTCTTTTGCTGGATGTGGTCCTTCAATGCTGTTAATGTAATACCTTTCTTGTAATACTCTTCCTGAGCTATGGTGAATATCATTGAGCACAAAAGGATTTGTTTGGAAATGTTGTGCCTCAACATTTTAATTGGGTTGAGCTACTTCAATGTGCGGGTTTGGAAATGGTGGTATGGGTAGTTGAGTGGGGGTGTATATTTGAGATGGATGTAGATGGGGTTGTGGTTGGACAGGTGGTGGAGGTAAAGGAGTGGGAGGAGAGTTGTACTGGGGCCTCCACCCTTGATGAGGTGCATTCCACTGATGCTGTGGCTGAGCATAAGAGTGAAATGAATGAGCAGCTGGTTGGGCATAATATGGAGATGTGAAGGAACAAGGAGAAGGTGTGGACCAGGAAGGATGAGCAGGGGGACCCCAAGAAGGCGTGGAAGTGGCTTGATAGGGGTCGTAATAGGTCTGAGATGTCCCTTGCATTCCCTGCTAGTAAGGTTCGGGTCCATGTGACCTCATTTCATTCATGAAATAGAGTGGTTCAGTGGTTCAGTGGCTCCTTTGGCCCTCTGATATGCAGTTTTAATTCCTGGCAAGGAAGGGCACTGGTTCGTAGGATGGTCTCTTTCACAAACAAAACACATTTCTATGGAGTGCATTGGACATTCGTTCCTAGAATGCTTTCTAGTGCACCTGGGACAAAATATGGCCAAAGCCCTCTTGGCTTCCTCTTGCTTCCTTTGGACCTGCAAGGTATCCAGTTGCATGGCAAGAAACTGCCTCACCTCGCTCTTGAAATCTTCCATATGATTTGCAAATTCGTTTTTGGATAAGGTACTGCTCCCAACGTTTCTATTTGTATCCATTTGCTCCAGAGGAATGTTTTCTTCTTCTTCTCCCCTAGAGGTTCTTCAAATATGTCTTTTTATCCACCTAGGGGTTCTTCTTAATCACAGCAATCGAAGAAGAGAGAAGGTTGGTTGTATGAAGCAATGGGGGTGTTGTGTAAACATTTTTCTGAATTATCTCTACTCCTAAAAGACATGAAAGGAAATATTTTTGGTTGATTTTTGTTTTTTTCTCTACCTGTACCTGCAAAACTAAAATAGATTGAACTGCAACTAACTAAAATCTATTTTGCTGAAATGAAAATGCGGAATTGAAATGAAAGTAGGAAATGACTAATCTATGTTGCTGAAATGAAATTGCAGAAATGAAATGCTAAGCTACATTTGCAGAATGGAAATTACAGAATTGAAATACTAATCTACGCTTGCAGAATTGAAATGCTAATCTACACTTGCAGAATTGAAATTGCAGAATTGAAATGCTAATCTATGAAAGCGGGAAATATCTAATCTACACTTGCTGAAATGAAATGAAAGCAGGAAATGTCTAATCTACTTTTGCGGAAATGAAGCAACTACTCTACTCTTGCTGAAGTAAACTACTTAGCAGAAGGTTGTAGTAGAAAATAGAATAAAAGCAGCAATCACCAATACTCTGACGCTTCCCTAGAAACGGTGCCGAAAAGATGGTGGGCCCCAGTATTGCAGCAATAATGCTGTAACTCCTGGGACTCCTTTCTTTATTTTTATCAACCTGGTAATTCGTAACAAACTTAGAAGCGACGGTGCTATATGCACAAGTACTAGCTCTTGCCGCGATTGTCACTTGATCAGCTGGCACGAGTCCTCTAGGAGCTTAAGATAACTTCTATGAGCTCTTAGAAGAAGATTTTAGTTGTGATGGATGAAAGTTAACTCAACAGAGACTAATCTACTTGCAGAAAGAAGCGAAACGCTGAAAGGAAATGCAAACCCTCGCAAACCATAGTTTTGCCAACTAACCTTATTGGTGCAAGAAAAGGGATGAAAGCTGTAGAAATGGATGCCATTGACTCTTGGAAAGGTAAGGTACATGTGACTAAGCTACTTCTTAAGCGAAATCTGAAAAGGAACATCTTTTTGTATTTTTGAGTAATCTTGTAGAACTATTATGCATGTGCTTTAACTGTTTTTTATTGTGTAGAGTTTGATTGGCGAAAGGAAATGGGGTAGGTGATTGAAAGAGGTTGGGAAGGTGAAAAGAGGGCTTAAGGGGTCCCTAGCACCCTTCTAGAGAGTTTCACAGCAATCAAATCTCGAAAAACTACTCACGTGATCTTCTACAGGAAGTCTACAGGGGTTCTACATGATGTTCTACAGGATGTTCTGAAAGAGGATTTTGGAGGGTTAATGGTGGAAAAACAGTGGAAAAGTGGAAATGGAGGTTCGATGAGGATGTTAAGGGGTCTAAGGCCTGGTGAATAAGGCTAAGGAGTGATTAAGGTGATTGGATTTGTTCGAGGATGGAGGGAGTAATGTTGCACAAGAATGTAGAAATTATGGCAAAGTGGGAAAATGTGGCAAATGAAGGGAAGAAATCTTGGATTAGGGATTGGAGTAGGTTGTATGATGGAGGAAGGGTAGGTACGGAGGTATCACAGGTGTTCTACACACTATTTTCCAAAACTGATCAACAAAGACTAGGAAAACCAAAGATCTAGCTATTTTGACCTACTTTGACTTAAAAACCAGAAACATGATGAATAGAATTTTATTGGAAAAATATTATGCAAGATAACTACGGAAACTAGCAAAAACAGATTCTAAACATGCAAGTACAACTGGTATCAACTTTCCTAACAAAAAATCTAACACTAGCAATTGCATGAAGAGGCAAAAACAATGTTTTTGTGGCAGCAAGTATGCCTTGGTCTTAGCTCATGGTCCCAAGGAGGGAGAGGTGAGATGAAGGGTTTCTTGATGGCCTTTTTTGAAGATCTTTTCTGTTACCAAACTACCAAATCAACCTGAAGCATGAAAAAATATTTCAATCATCAAAAACAACCTAGGTAACAAAACAATATTTTAACCTAAATAACTTAAATTATTCTATGAATGCAGCAAAGACACATAAAAGTGCACAAAGGAGGTATTGGCACTTGGGTTTGGCCCAACCCCAAGAGCTACAGCCTCCTAAGAAAGACTAGAGCTGGTGTAAAACTGGATTCATCTTTATTGATAAAAAAAAATAGTTATATCCCAAAAACTATCTACAAGAAAAAGCTTGAAAATGCGCTGATACAGAGCTACACTAAAGTGTTAACCTACTGACTAAAATCTAACTACAATCTAACTAAAATTTGACTAAAAACTTACTAACTGAAACGAAGCCCTAAGCCTTCTTATTTATACAAATTGATGACCCCAAAAGTCCTCCTAAACTTTAGGAACTCGACTTCCAAAACTTACAGTTAACAACTGTCCTACTTGACTTGCTTGGCTACCCCTTGTGCTCCAAATTTTTGATGGAGAATTCGAGGTAAGGGATCATAAATGAAGGGGGCAACTTCCTACAAATCATCTCCCTTGTTTTTCTATGAATTTGGCTGCCAAGTGCTCATTAAACCTTTGATTTTGTCTCAAAATTGACCAAAACTCTGCATAGAGCACACATTAGACTTTTTGGCATAATGACTAACCCAATTCACTCTATTGGCATAAATATAATAAAAAACATGCAATAAACTAATGAGAATGGTGGATTAAGTCTAATTAGGAGGCTAAATGAGCAAATATAATTATCTCTTTCTGGGGCTCATCAATAACTCATCATCTGGCCCTCCTTTTAGCACCAGAATGTTAACGGTGGTAGACCTGCAAACAATAGGGGATCTCCCTGGTATGAAGTCCCAACTACAACTCACACCATTTGGTGTAGGAATCCCATCCGATATGATGGCCCGGTTCCCATGATCCTAAAGATATCCCTTAGCTCTTTCTTGTCAGTACATGAGAGTGGTCTACTTTGTCTTCAAACAATGAGGCTCGTGTGCCTGGTGAGTACTAGTGTTACTTGTGTCAAGTTTCTTTCACCGTGAAGAGAGAGGGTGGGAGTGAGTCTCAAGTCGAATGGGAGGAAGCCCCAACTCTATCAGAAAAACACAACACAACAAGATGTGCACAGCTTTCGAAGGATTAATCCACAGGGATGTGGTAGTCACAACACAAAATGGAAGATATAACTTACAACCCTCAATGGGTTATTCCACGTGAGTGCGACGATCGTTATAGTAGGTTTACGTGAAATGTTTTGTCTGATGTCTAGGCAGTAAACAACATGGAAAGGATAGAATTAACAACTTAAAAAACACATTTTCACTAATATATGTATTAGAACAGTTGAATGAATGCAAGTGTTAAACAGAGGTTAAAGCAACATGCGTTACAAGTGTTCCAGATAAATCTTACAAACAGTTACAACACGCATGAAAACGTGCTGGCTTGTTAGCAGTCTTTTGAATTAAGCGAAATTTCTACAACATATCAGTACACAATTACATCACTAACCCTACAGGTGGGGCGTTGGATCCATTGCTCACTCATAAAAGAAAATATTACGGACTCTCAAGGCTATGTGGGAGGAGAAAAGGTGAAAATTCTATAGCCAAGGGTGAAAATAACCCTTGTGACTATTCAACTTCCCTCATGATTGTTTGACTTACATGACTCTTCAACATTACATGACTCTTCATATAACAAGTGGGTCTCTTGGACTTCCATGTTACATTACATTGATTGACAATAGTATGGCCCACAATAGTGATGTGGCTGACATGACTCATGACAAAACTCCACATGATTGTGTTGGTATGTTCTTGTTGTTGCTAGTGTACATGTCGTGCTGAAGTCCTGCTGAGTGGTAGATGTCCTCATGGTGTATCATAGCTTCACATCTACATGGAAAGATATGTAGAGTCCTCGATGTTTGTTGGGTTTGCTGGATGTTGTGTTCGCATGTTTCTCCTTACTTGTACTTTGGCATGCTTGACATGTTCTTTCGTCCACGAAAATAAATGTTCGTCTATTGCTCATATGCGAACACATATTTACATGTTCGTCTGTTCATCTATCCACGAATGCATCTTTGTGGTTTCTTCCATTCATTCGTTCATGAACACATCTTCGCATGGTCGTCCTTTCAGAAACACATCTCCTCGCGTGCATCGTGTGTTCATCTATTTTCAAATATGTCATTTTACATGTACTCTCCCTGTTCATCCCATGTGTCATCATGTCATGTCTATTCATGTATCTGTATCTGCAACCACTCATTATGAGATGACATCAAATCCATCAACCTCCTAGTCTACCACGATGCATGATATTTTTCGGATGCAAGTGACTAGGAGAGAGGACAAGGTTATGAAACTGAGCGAGGAAAGTTTTGAGCTGCGATGAGGGCTCCGAGAACTGCTGGTGAAAATTGCGCAAAAGTCACTATGAGATAAATACAGGCAATTTGGATCGACAGTGACCGTCTGCAAGATCTGGCTTGACTAGAGGACGAATCTACACAATTTCTGGAGGGAGCCAGTGTGGGCTATAGGAAGGCTTGGTGAGAAAATCTGTGCAATTTCTAGAGGGAGTAGGCAGTGGGTTGCAAGAGCTTGGTAGAAAAAACTGCTCAATTCCTAGGGGGAGCTGGTAATGGGCTGCTGGGAGCTGCTAGCAAGAAAAGTTGTGAATTTTCCTAGAGGTTGACTTGCTAACCACTTCTACAAAGTTTCTAAGATGAGCGGGTTGTTGGGTTGTAGAGGGCCTTTTCATGAAATTTGCAAAGTTTTCTGGGTGAGTAGTTGGCTGGATGACTAGTTAGCTGGCTAGGAAAACTATGTAGTTTTCTAAGGGAGACAAGGACAGAAATTTGGTATCTATCTGTCCTACTTGCACAATTTTCTTAGTCAGCAGAATGGGTGATTTCTAAAACTTCTGCGCAACTTTTGAGGGGAGTGAGTCCCAGGGTGACTGCCAAGTCAAAATCTTCGGTTGACTAGTAGGAGGGTTGATTAATTAGCTTTCAAGCAATGCAACTCGATATGGCTTGTTGGATGCTTCTTGCATTTTTCTAGGCTTTAGTTGGTTGAGTCGATGGTGGGGTGAAGATCCAGCTATTAGAGGGTGATCCAGTCATCAGAACTTCAGCAAAAATGGCTAAGTGTTTGAGCGAGTGAATTTGTGCATACGCGGCCTTGCAAACATACACTCACATGACTTGACAAAAAGATGCCTCAAACCATCAAGACACACATGTTCAACATGACTAATCGATGGTGCAATCGATAAGTGCGACACTTGTGAAAGATCGTTGAACAATGACGACGATGCTTGCGAGACAATATATACAACTTTGTGTGTAAGCATAACGAATGTTTACATAGCGAACACAACATGTACACATGAAGCAAAGACCTTGTGCATGACCAGAACATGGTTGCAAGCATGACATAGAAATCAACATGTAGAAATGACAGTTGGTCGAACAAGTAAAAAAGAAGCATGACATGTAGAAGCAACACATAAAGTGACTTTTTGCATTTGCGCATGTATATGTTACTGAGGACGGGATGATATGACAATGACAAGTAGTCCTGCAAACTCAACTAAGAGGCATGCCTGCTAACTCAACTAAGAGGCATACCTCAAAAGATGCTTTGTACTTACCATAATTACCCTCAAGATGATCATGCACCTGATGGAGTTTGCATATAGTCCTAATATTTTCCATTACTCGGCTGCTTGGTCCTTCTCCTCAACTCCTTGGAAGATATTTTAGCGTGTCACCTTTTCATGTAGTCACTAAGAGGTAGATATGTGTAATTTCAATGGACAGCGAGTGTTGTTGGAAAGAGGCTCTATCAGGCCTGTCTTTGAAATTTCCGAGTGTAGCGCATCTGGACTACTCTACGCATTTCTAGAGAGTAGTGCTGGCTACCTAACTTCTTTGTGCATTTTTTGGGAGCAGTGCTAGTTGGGGCCACTACGCGCTGCGATGTTTTAGCAAGTAAGGGAAATTGGTGTCTCTGTGAATTGCGAGGTTTCAGCAGGCAACAAAAGGAAGCTTGATGGTTGTAGAAGTGAAGCGCATAGTTTCGGGAAGCTAGATGAGGCTAGGTTGCTTGGGAAAATGGCTAAGTGTGTGATCAATAAAACATATGAAAATATTGATAGGACTCAACTATGTTCACACGCAGGCATTTATTGACACACCGTAGATAATCTAGAATACATAAGACATACTTTTCTTTATTCACAAACCTTCGTGACGTGAGTGCATGAGGTGCGTGTGAAACATGTCTATGTGATGACAATCACTCATACGCACACAATTCCCTTAAAGCAAGACAACATCATCTTTGCATGATAAACAACAACCCCTGCGCCCAAATATGACACATGCTACATGAATATGAGAATGTAGACAACTCTCAAGATCAAGGAGGGGAACTTGAAATCATCAGCTTACTAACAAGCAGCCAATGATAATCAATCGTAGGATCCAAGGTAGGCTCTGAAATTTGCATGCAAGCCAAAATTTTAGAGGGTGGTTGTAGTCGCTACAACACAAAAATAGATCAGTTTAAACATCTTTACGAATGCCTTGAATAGATGAATCATATTCCTCGCATGATAAATGTAACAAATGATTTCCTTGTGACTAGTTTCATGTTGTACGGTCATGGTAATCATCGAGAGAAGTGAAAAGGAATGCCAGTAAAATAAGCACATGAGGTCATTCAAGATATAGTGAACGAAGAAGAGTTTGATTCGCATAATAACTCACGCATTCATTAGTACCTAGGAGGATTTTCAATGAAATGAAGAAAAAAATTTGTGATATAACATTTGTAATCAAAACCACGAGCAAATTATTCTGAAATGAACCTTATATGCACGATTGCTTCAACGAAAGATCATTTTTGAAATGATCAACTTCATAGTTCCACATATTTATCAAACGTATACACTCCAAACCCAAATTTGATACAAGAGAATTTCATGAGGATGAATTCACTACAACATTATGAATAAAAAGCTAATCTTGAGAAATCGGAAAATGTAATGAGAAATCCCCAAATCCATCAACAATGAGTTTGTATCTAGTGAACAATGTAGATGAAATAATTCTACGAGAAAATCCGTATTTGACATGGTTTAGGAATTTAACCAAGCTTGCGAGAACCTCACATAACAATCAATAAGAGTTGAATTTTTTCAAAAATCCTGGAAAATTTCGGAAATTTGAAAAGACAAATGAGAACAGTTTATAAACTAAGTCAAATTGCAAATTGCATGTGGACAGTTGGTATCAATTAAGCTACCATGATCACCATTATCTCGATGGAAGCTATCTACATCACTGGTTTAATCATATTTTCCAACTTCAACAAACAAACTACTCAAGTCATAATATTCCTCTAATTGAAAATTTGAAGATCTTTGAATCTGAAAAATCACATGATCGCATTGATTTGAAGAGTTTTCCCTATATAAAGCAACAGATGATAATGGATGGAATGAATGCTCTATAGTTTCATCATTTTTATCTTCATCATGGATATTATCACTATCCTGTGTCATTTCAAGATTCAACTCATGAGATGATAAACTTTAAAAGAATTAAGAGTCTCCATCGCAAGTCGATGCATTGTAAAGAGTAGAGCACAAAGGATAGGGAGGTGAAGAGGAAGAATTTTTCATAGGTGAATATTCTTTGACAAAAATAGATTTAAGATCTAAATATTTCGAAACATAATATTCTTAATAAATTGAAATATCAATTGATGCACTTGTGCATTCATCATCATCTTAATCAACAAATTCATCCGCATCCAAATGATTGTTTCCCAAGACATGAGATTGATTATGCAAACTAATCACATTTGATTGATTATCAAGATTACCAGATTCAATATTAGCCAAGAATGAGAAAACACCATATTCACATGGAGCATTTTGAAAAAGAGAAGAAATATTGAAATATTCTTCACCTTTATGCTCCTCTACCTATGAAATATGACTACCTTGAACCTGATCACAATTTGGACCAACAATTTGAAAATCAAGAGAGTGTGAAAAACTAGTTGGTGGAGTAGATTGATCAAGCAGATCATGGTACAAAGAATCATGGCATGTAGATGATAGAGGATAAAAAAAAATCCAAATCAGATTCAAGACTAGAGTTATGAGTGTTAATACCATCTTGATGAATGGAAAAATTGGTTTTCACCATAGGTTTCATGAGCCATTTCAGAATTTCCTCTAGTGAATTTGAATGATGAAAAGTGTAAGGACGATGAAAAGATGGATTAGAATTTGATGTGAAATTTTACCAACTTTATTATCATCGCATGGAGGCACCATCATCAGAACTAGAAAAGGAAGAGGAAAAGGAACAAAAGGAATATCAAATTCTTCCTATGAGATTAGGGGTGACTCATGATTTACAAGAGTTGGGGAAGTAGAAACATCAAGATGTTTATATTCACCGTGAAAAGGGATATGAACCAAATGATCAAACTTGTGATTAAATAAACCCCACTATGTATCTTCTTCAAGAAATTCACAATAAAGGTAAATGAATCGATCAGAGAAATCCTCAACTGATTCATTAGGCTTCATTCTTAAATGATTAATTCTTTTAATAACACCTTGGTAATCATACTTATCGAAGGCTTGATAAAGCTCATTGAGGAAATGATGAAAAAAATGGATGGAATAATATCGTAAGGTATGAAACCATGGATTAACATGAACATCAAGGGTGAGGAAGAAAGCCACACAAGAAAAATATTCATCATTGATTTTGTAGTATTCACAAAATTTAATAAAATTAGAAATGTGCTTAGTTATGGATGTTCCATCCTTGCCATCAAAATTTAATTGAGACAATTGATAAAGAGGATCATCGGGGATTAAATTTTTATTGAGGGATAGGTTAGAAAAAAACCATTGGAGTATGATTTGAGGATGAGTGATTTACAATAAGAGATTCAAAACAAACTCAACGGGCACAACTTGTCATCTGGCCCTCCTTCTAGCACCATTATTTCATGGTTCTAGAAATACATCAACCAAGGGGGTCTCCTCGATGTGAAGTCTCAATTATACCTCTCATCATTTGGAATAAGATCCCCATCCAAAGTATTGACCTAGTTTCTATATACTCTTATAGACTTTCCTTGCCTCTAACTATCATCAAGAGAGAGGAACACATGTGTGCTTTCAAAAACAAGTGTGCTTGGTGAATGTTCATTTGTAGGTGTGTCAAGGTTCTTCTAGTGCAGAGGGAAAATAAACTAAGTCTCTAAGAGAGAGGTAATAGTACCACTAAAGTATAAACACACAAAATGAGAGATATCTTCCTAACATCCAGCGGAATATTCCACAAATATGTGAGGGGCATTGCAACCACTACAACACATTCTCAATATGATAAGCACTAAAACAACTGAAATAGTTCAACTACTTTAGTAGAGGTGAAAAAAAAACGAATCATAAACATTCATAGAACAGTCTTACAAACATTCATAATCCATGCATGTAGAAATTTTTGTTCATCAGGCTTCATATATTAAGTAAAATTCCTCGGACACATGTATACAATGAACACCACTAGCTCCAATAGTGTCGCAATGGAGCCACCACTTTCTCCCCAAAAGAACTAGCTTGTCTCTCTAATGCCTTGCGGGAGGAGCCAAGGTAAAAATTCAATTGCTCATACAATGAGGATGTATATTGTAGAAATTACGATGTAGATTTGCAACTTCTCTTGAAGTTTTAATCAAAATCACAAGACACAAACTACTTTGCTACTCTTCAGACATTAATTCACAATTTAGAACAAAAATCTTAGACATGCAATAAGAAATCACCGACATGAAAATAATATTTTTCCAGGGGAAAGAAAACTGCTAAGAAACCCCAATTATTCCTTTCGTTAATTTGATTAATAGAGATGTATTACAATTTATTTTCTGAACTGAGCACAACCTGCAAGTGAATAACCTATCTCTCCGCTCACTGAAAGGCTCTAACCCAAACTTATTCAATTTCTTCCTCTGCTTGAGCTCCTATTTCTTTACGAAATTTCTAAGGAAATAGGTCTCTATTATTTAGGAATTTCCTCCAAAATTCTTGCGTAATTCATCAGGGTTGGTCACCTAACCTCATGCAACACTTGTACACTCAACTTGTTTACAATTGTTGGTTAAATGCCTTGGAAACTCCACCACAACTGGGAAACTCATATTTGTTGCATGCATGAGATAATTATTAGCTGATTGATCGGTTAACTAGATGACCTCTGAGTTAGACTTATGTCCCACTACTTAACTAACCACCAACTAGTTGTATTAATAGTTAGAACTAGTTTAACTGATTACAACTAAAATTAACTCAACCTAGGCTCCTAAAATTTACGAATCACTACATACAACTGAACTTCATGCCCTTCACTCAAATTAACTAAGCCGAAATCCTATAAAATAGGAATCCACTCAAGAAAATTTAACTTCAACTCGTTAACTCAAATTGAGTGTTCTTAATTGAGTGACAAGAGCCATGTCACCTTAGTTAAATCCTCCAAGTTGTCTACTAATGTGGAATTTCGAATTTCTTCAATTTGATTAAGGTAAAATCAAAATTGAGACTTTATTGCTACATTTTCAACACTCCCTCTCAGCAAGAAAAGGATTATCAACCACGCCTATCCCGCACTTGTGAAATGTACTATATGCAACACCTCTCACTATTATTGTTGCTACTACAACATCTGCAATTGAGAAGCATAAAAGAAAAATAAAAATTGAATCAACTATGTATGAAACTATCTACAGGGAAAATTGTGTTATTGTTGACTCTTCTACTGAGCCTCCTTCTCTGCTACCAACACTCCTCCACAATCCTTAGTATTTGACTGATAGTGATCCTATGCTACTGAATACAATGGGATCCTCTAGCAAGGTAATGGTCCATGAGGAGAATGCCTTAATGGACCCTGCCTAAATTTCTACACTTTTGGGACTAGGGCTCTACATCGCCCCACCTCACACCAAGAGGTATAGTTTCATTAAAATAAAACTTTGATCTACTCATACTGTTGTTTTTAGTGCTCTATTTATCCTTCCACATTTTTGATGAAACTAATGCAATAATGAGTCTGTTCTACCCAGATCCTGAAGTAATAGCTTCCATAGGGATGTTCCCTTTGAAACTATACTCCTTATGCGACTCGATCTCTTTGTGGGAAATATCTCTTCTCCTCAATATACCAACGTCAATGATCAAAACTCCTTTTTGTGTCACTAAACATTGGCTCATTGGTCTACCCACTAGAAGTCTTCTTGCTCCATTAAGAATTTTGCACATGGGGTCTTTTGGATCTACCCTGAAGTAGGGCTCCATAACTCTGACTCCCAACAACTCGTTAGTTTTTCAATGATCATTGTACATGAGGACTTCAATAATTGGTTCTAATGTGAATCCTTCTTTGATACCATGTAGAAATTACGATGTGGATTTGTAACTGCTCATGAAGTTTTAATTAAAATCACACATAAATCTACTCTACTACTGTGCCGATGTTTTAATTCACAATTTATAACAAAAATCTTAGACATGCAATAAGAAATCACACACATGAAAATAGTATTTTTCCCGGGGAAAGAAAACTGTTAAAAACACTAATTCTTGATTTCATTCATCTGATGAATAGAGATGTATTACAATTTATTTTCTCAACTAAGCACAACTTGCAAGTGAATAGTCAATCTCTTTGCAAACTAAGAAGATCTAACCGAGACTTAGTCAATTTTTTCCTCTTATTGAGCCCCTATTTCCTTGCACAATTCCTAAGGAAATAGGTCCCTATTATTTGGGAATTTCCTCCAAAATTCTTGCGCAATTCCTTAGGGTTGATCACCTTACCTCATGCAACACTTGTACACTCAATAAGTTTACAACTACTGGTTAACTACCTTGGAAACTCCACAAGAACTAGGAAATTCATATTCTTTGCATGCATGAGCTAATTATTAGTTGATCAATCTATTGAATAGATGATCTCTAATTTAGACTTATGTCCTACTACTTAAGAGATCACCAACTAATTATATTAACAGTTAGAACTAGTTTAACTGATTACAACTAAAATTAACTCAACCTAGGCTCCTAAAAATTAGGAGTCACTACATACAACTGAACTTCATGCCCTTAACTTGAATTAACTAACCTAGAATCATATAAAATAGGAATCAACTAAATAAAACTAAAATTCAGCTCATTAACTCAAATTGAGTGTTCTTAACTGAGTGATAAGAGCCATGTTAGCTCAGTCAACTCCTCCAAGTAGTCTGCTGATGTGGAATTTCAAATTTCTTCAATTTGATTAAAGTAAAATCAAAATTGAGACTTTCTTGCTACATTTGCAACATATATATAACCAATGGGTTGATGGGTCACCTCCCTTGTGACTCTTTGACTACCCTCATGATTGTTTGACTTCCTATTACTTTTCAACTTTACATAACTTCATATTTTATACATGTCCTTTAAATTTCCACTTTCAAATAAGAGATTACATAATCCAAAAGAATTATGTGGCATATGAAGACTCATGACATGACATGACATGACACCATTGACATTGACTTCTTGCTAACATGGAAATATCAAGCCATTCTTTCTTCTCCTTGTTATGTGTCTTCTTGGGAATTCTCTTCTATCCACCTCCATATTGCTTAAAGGTAAGGAGTCTTCAGTGATATCCAGTTTTGAGTTGTGGTCGCAAACTGATGTCCCTTTTCTTTCTCTTTGATTGATCAAATTACATAATCAACCACAAAGATGTCTTCCAGTATGTTTCAGTTCCTCATATCCTTCTTCATCGTCCTTTCATGGTATGATAGAGTGCCTTGAGCTGTAATTCACTCATGACAAGAAAACATCAGTCCCATAAACCCCTAGTCCCAGATGTTGCATGTTGATCCACTAACTTTGATAGAAATAGGTGTAAAGCTCAGTTAGAGGCTCAATGACTGCACAATTACATAGCTCAGGCAGTCAGGGGTGAATCTTGAGCCTTGAGACTATGCAATGTGCAGTTCATATTGGACTAAGCAAGAAGATTGCACATTTTTAGAGCTCATTGAGCCAGGCTGAAGGGTTGAGCACTAATTATGCCTATTGTGTAGTTCTGGAAGGTAGAGTAGGTTGTGTGATTATACAATTTCATAGATCAGGAGATCAAAGGTTGGGCTTGAGGTTAGATATTTCACAATGCACAGTGCAGGTAAGGCTAGAGCACTGAATTGCACATTTTTGGAGGCCAAGCTCTAGGCTTGAGCACTAAATCTACACAATGTGTAGCCTTGGAAGGAAGGAACTATGCATTGTGTAGTGTCGAGAGGTATGGTTGTAGCTAAAGGGATGAAACTGTGAAATGCATAGTTTAGGAGGGCCACAGGAGGTTAAGTTGCTTGGTCAAAGAGCATTCAAAATTTGACTAAATGTGGAATTGATGAAGCTGATGTGAACAATGATAAGGCTTGAATTTGATCACACACTTATAACACTTAATGACACAAGAACATATATCATCCATGACATATGAACGACATACATCCCTCAGTGTGACAACATTGCAATGACTCATGAACGGTGTGACAATAAAGACACAATTTTCCACAACCATATTGAAACTTGTGCAAGAATGCTTACAAATTTGGAAATGAGTGTGACAAATGTTTACATGGTAAGATAAAACCATTTACATAAAGGTAGCCCCCTTGAAACATATGAAAATATGACATTTTTCTCTTCTTGCATAAAGGACCAAAATACTTAGAGAAAACACACACAATGGATTTCAATGTTTACGACGACAACATGCAAGACCAAGGTAGGCTCTGATATTTGGTGCAGGCCAAAATTTTGGAAGGTGTTGTAGAAGCGACAATGGGTCCATATTAGAGTGGTTGAAGCTTCTAATGGGCCCCTGCAAGTCGTCCCTTTTGCACATGTAACCCAACCTTATCTCCCATGTGAAAATTGCATGGAACCCAATGCTCAGCATGATGTTTTTTGTACTTATGATTTGGCTTTATGCAATATATCATCGACCTATTGATGCATGTGATTAATTTTTCAATAAATTTGCTACCTTTGTGGGATTTGAATTGAATATGTGTTATTCTTCTTAGGTAATTGAAATGGGTAGTGCGACATCAATGGAACAAAATTGTTGAAATCATAGGCCCACCTAAAATGGGATGTGGGAAGTTGATTTATATGTTATCACTTAGAAGTTTTCCCTAGAAGTTATCAAAAGAAGGAATAATTTGAGGTAACCACAAACAAATATTTAGACTCAGGTTCTAGCCAACCTAAGTCCAGAGAGGGCTCTCTTTATAATTTAGCTTTGCATTGATGAGATTTTAGGCTAGTTCTTAGCGTTCATGGGGTTTTGATTTTAGATTGAGTAGTGGAATTCTAGGAATAGATGGATAGAGCTAGATCTTTAACCCATTAGGCCATGGAGTCAATAAAATGATAACATAATTGGATTAGATCATTAAATGGAATGTTCGCAGGGTAGGCTAGCAAAAAAAAATGCAAATCTTTAGGCCTAATGGGTGAGGTAATTCAAACCATGGTGAAAGGGCACTTAAGAATCCTTGGACCGGGATCAGAATGAGGAATAGAGGATGATGATGAACAAAGGGCAATTATGAATCCTTTGCTATAGATCAGAGGAGAAACTATAGAAGCTAAGGAGCAGTTAAGAATTCCCTAGCTAAGATAGTTAAGGAGAAAATATTAAGAATGTAAAGCAACCAAGACAAAGTGCATTGAAGCAATTTCTGAAATATTATTCCTTGCTAAACATTTAGATTTTAGAGAAACAAATAAGATTATGGAAAAAAAACATAGGAAAAAATAACATTGAACATAGGAGAATACTTATTTGTATTTCTCTTTACACAAGAATCCTGTAAAATATCTAGTCTTTATTCCTTGATCCAACAAGCCAATCCAGTCATTGATACAATAGAACTCTGATTTGAGATAAAAAATTCTATAGAAATGTCTTGGAATCCACCCCAAATACTTTGAAATGTGAAGTATTTATACAAAAAATAATTACAAAATATCTCATAAGAGTTTGAGATTTAATCTAGGGAATAAAAATATCTTCAAGCATGAAGATAGAGACAGATGGAAAACTGCATCATGATGTCCCTTTTATTGTCGTAGTGTTGGCTGTTTCAGTTGAGTTATGACCCTTTAAGCTGGTTGATAGTTGTTACACTTGAATCTTCTTCACTTTGATATTTCACTGATACCCTTTGACTCTGTTACTCTTTGACTCTGCTGATTTGTCTTTTACCTGTTTCATCTAGCTACCTTCAGACTTACTGTGGTAACTTTTTGATGTAAAACTTTTTATAGCAAATATGTCATTTTTTCCCACCATTCATCCTTAGGTAACTTTATTTTCAACATTCTTCTAAAAATTTCGCCTGCCTCTGTGTATTTTGTAAAATTGGGCTTGGTGACAAACAAATGTTTCACTCCATGCTCTAGGAAAAATAGGTTCTCCAAAGTATCTTACAATACTTTTCCAGTTGGCAGGGCTTTTATACCTGAAGTCTATCAGTGTAGTCTAATTGGGTCATGAGTTTATCGTGGATGACCATAGGACTTGGAAGGCATTTTTCCCTCAAAATTTAAAGTTTGTCCATGAACCTATCAATGGTCACCTACATGTTGTGGCATTTTTATTCCAAGTTGAGCATAAGGTTTCGTTTGTAAAGAACCTTTTTAATCTCTAGGATGGCTTCAATCCTATCATCTACACTAAGCTCATGGAGCTCATGTCTGTTCTTACTATTTAGGAGGTGGATGAGTCGATTTGCATCTTGAGGTTGGTCTCCGAATTCCTCCCTTTCTTTTTGGATAGCCTTAGTGGCTACCTTCACGAATTTATTTTTCTCAAATATAACTTGACATGATGACCAAATATCATTGACAGAGTCAATGATATTGGCCCAGAGCAACTCTTTGGTCCGCCCTATTGGATTTTAAAGTGTTAAATATTTTTCTAGGACTTTGATTTTCTCACCCATCCATAGGGATTTCTGTGTTTCTTCTCTTTGCTAAATTTGGGCAAGCTTATAGTTAGTTTCTAAGCTTGCCACTTTCTCCTTTAGCCCTTTGATCTCTGTTGCTTGGATTTACATCTCCTCCATGGCTTTTACTAGCTCTGTTGTTTTCTATGTTGGTGTACCTGCTACTGTAGATTCAGTTGTGATTAGCAGTGTTGTGGCAGGTGGAGATGTAGGTGCCAAAGATGTTGCCAATGTAGAAGGAGTTGTAGTAGAAACAATGGGAATGGCAGTCCTAGAAGTGGTGGCTAGGTCACTTTGTTTGGACTAGATCAAGGTGTCTAACTCTTTCTCTGTCTCTTTTAGTTGGTCATTTAGCTTTAGGACAGAGTCCATGAGCTCTTCATGTCCTTTTTGTACCTCCATGACTTCCACTGTTTGTGGGTGATGCAACTAGGGAATCTTGAGCTGCTTCTTCAGAGAAACTATATCATCATTATTCTTCTTTATTAATTTTTTTGCGTCCTTTACATCCTTTGGATTGTGTCCCAACTCAATGACTAAGTCCTCTAAGGACTTGATTCTAATATATTTGGCCTGTAAAGAGACCTTCTCCAACTGGAACTGTGTTGATATATTATTCCGGGAGTTTTGTAATTAGTGGGCAGCGATGTCTTTCCCTGTCAAGGTGGAGTAAATCATCTCCCTTGTCTGCTTGTGTAGCTCAATCTAGTCAATAGGATGAATTTCCTTCGCTAGTACTTCGAAGTCTATCTTTTTGAGGTATGTTGTTGTTCTCGGTTGCTAAGTAGTGGGCTTCATGAATGTCATCTGCATTTTCCCCTATTTAACATCATAGGCTGACATGAGCCTTGTTTGATTGGTAGGGGTCAGTTTTAGGTACTGTAGATAGGTTTGGGCTTTTAGCCTCTCATTTCTGGGTTTTATTTCTTTGTATATTTCTTTTATATCCTGGTATTTGTCTTTTGGCATTCTGAAAAAGGATACCTCCACACTTTGTTGTCTTTCCAATATTTGGGTATGTGATGTGGAAGGTTCTAGGATTCCTCTAGAGGGAGTGGCATGCCTGCTCCCTTCTCTTTCTGTACTTGTGACCTCAATTGTTTCCTCTGTTTCCTAGATTGACATCTCCTCCATGGCTTTTATTAGCTCTGTTGTTTTCTCCGTTGGTGTGCCTGCTGTTGTAGAGTCAGTTGTGATTAGCAGTGCTATGGTAAGTGGAGCTGTAGGTACCAATGATGCTACCAATGTAGAAGCAATTGTAGTAGAAGTGGTGGCCAAGTCACTAGAAGTGGGAATGGAAGTCCTAGAAGTGGTGGCCAGGTCACTTTGTTTGGACTGAATCAAGGTGTCTAACTCTTTCTCTATCTATTTTAGTTGGTCATTTAGCTTTAGGACCGAGTCCATGAGCTCTTCATGTCCTTTTTGTGCCTCCATGACTTCTACTGTTTGTGGGTGATGCAACTGGGGAATCTTGAGATGCTTCATCACAGCATCTATATCATCATTATTCTTCTTTGTTAATCTTTCTGTGTCTTTTACATCTTTGGGATCATGTTCCAACTCAATGATTAAGTCCTCTAAGGACTTGATTCTGGTATCTTTAGCCTGTGAAGAGGCCTTCTCCAACTAGAGCTATGCTTATATATTATTCAGTGAGTTTTGTAATTGGTGGGCAGCGATGGCTTTCCCTATCAAGGTGGAGTAAATGATCTCTCCTGTCTGCTTATGTAGCTCAATCTAGTCAATAGGATGAATGCCCTTTGCTAGTACTTTGAAGTCTATCTTTTTGAAGTCTGCTGTAGTTCTTGATTGCTTAGTAGTGGGCTTCATGAATGTCATCTACATTTCCCCTCTTTAACATCACAGGCTGACATGAGCCTTGTTTGATTAGTAGGGGTCATTTTCAGGTACCGCACATAGGTCAGGTCTTTCAGCCTCTCATTTCTGGCCTTTATTTCTTTGTACCTTTCTTTGATATCCTGGTCTTTATTTGCTAGCATTATGAAAGAGGATACCTACACACTTTTCTGTCTTTCCAATATCTGGGTATGTGATGTGGAAGGTTCTATGATTCCTCCAAAGGGAGTGGCATGCCTGCTCCCTTCTCTTTCTATGCTTGTGACCTCAACTATTTCCTCTGTATATTCTTGTTCAGAGACAGGATTTACTCTTTCTCTTTTAACCTGGCTAGTTTCTGCATAGGCCTGTGATGTTGCTCTTCCTGAAGTAGTGGCCCCTTCCCTGTTTCTTTAGAGGCTTTTCTCCTCATTTAGAGATGTTTGTAAGACTAGTGGGGTACTCATGGTGGGTTTTGGTCTACTTGTTTGATTTGGCTCCTCTGACAGGTCTGGTTCTTCTGATTCTTCTTGTGCCTGTGATTCTCCTTATGCCTGTGATTCTCCTAGCACCTGCAAGAAAGAATCCTCATCAAGATGTTTCTCTAGATCAATTAAAATGTTTTCCATAGAAACTTCAGTGCTATTCATGTCTTCTAAAGTGTTTTCCACCCATTCAAGTTGGTTGGCATACTTTTCTATTTCAGAGATACGGTGATGAATGTAGGGAGCCATCTTGTTTTTCTGTCTTCTGCTACAGATGAAATCCAAGGGATCATACCTCCAAATGAAGCTCTGTTTTAGATTTAACCTTTGAAGGATTTGATCTGCCTCCTTTCGAGCTTCTCGGCTATTACAAATGAAGGGACCTAATTGTCTTTTATCCTGAGTTGGGCCTTCTTTTTGGCTTGACAAAGTGTACCTCATCTGAATTGATTATATGCCTATAGTAATCAAGAGAAAATAACCTCATTGGGAGGTATTTGGGTATTTTATATGGGACCAGCTCACAGCCATAAATTCTAATCTTAGTGTGGTTTTGGTACAAGTACCAATCCCCCCTTTAGATTGTTTTGAGAGTTACAGGATCCTTCTTATATCCGAACTGATTCTTTGAGGAGGGCTTCCTAGCAACAATGTCGCAATGGGATGTACAAATAAGTCTACGAAGTTTGTATATGAATATGGGGAGTCATATTTATGGATCAATGGAGTCCAGAAGATCACTAACCTACGGTGACCTTTTGTATCAAGCTTCTGGAGAGTAAAGGGGAACTTATTTGCTTGGTAGTATAGAAAAAGGTGATAAAAAACAGAGGAATACTTGAAGACTCTCTCATTAGTTATCCTAAGAAACTTATCATGCATCCTATCAGCTATAAACTTGGCATAATCATAAATGACAGCAGGAGGTTGTCCTAGAGTGAAGATGGACATGAAAGCTAAGATGATTTCATCTATATATTCACTGGTGGTATAACCTAGGATACTAGATATCATTGCTACAATGTCATGGCCAAATTTCAAAAATATGGTATACACATATGGAGGAGGATCTTTTGGAATATGATTTTCTCCTACAAAGAAGGTTTGGAACATCTCAACAAGTTTCGCAGTGGTAAGGTTGGGGAATCGGTCTCCAATAGAAATACGGGTTAGGTTTTGCCCTAGTTGAAGTTGCAACATTTCATTAATTGATTCAACAGTGATGGTGAAAAGTACAGTTTGTTTAGGGGACATCACTGCTCTTTGGCTGGGGATATAGTTTGCATGGCAGTAATGGACAATTTATGGGAAAATATTGACTTTAGGGAATTGGTACTTGGGCAAATTGAACTCCCAAAGACCAATTTTATTAGCATGGTTCAAGTATTGGTCCTTGTATCAGCAGTATAATTTGAGAGGGGATTCATGGATAGAGGTGTCCTTGATTTGGAAATCTTTATTAACTAGGGGAAGGTGGTTTAGGTCTAGGTGAGGAGCGGAAATAGGTCTAACATCCATGGTGATTGGTGCAACCATTCTCAGTTCTTGTGGATTTGAGAATGGGGGAGGAAGTTTTTTCAGTGTGTTAGGGCAATCATGCTTCAATTCCGAGTGGGTTTGAGTTACCAAAGTTTCTTTTTTATTTTAAATAAGAAAACTCAGTGACTAGTTCTGAAATTGATAGGGGTTTTCAGTGAATTATGTCTTAAGTACTTGGAATTGAAGAAAACTGGGTCTAAACTAGGTGACTGGAAACTGTGATCGATCGAAAAGGCTTCAAGTAGGCTGGAAGGAAATTTGGGAGCTTTGTGGCATCTTCAGGGTGTAATTGTATGTGGGTTAATAGCTTCGACGTTCGCAAGTGCCTACATGGAGGTTTATAGTTGATAAAACGATAAAAACGAATGATTTGGGGCTTTTTGGATTTATGTGGGGAAGTCAAAATAGGTGGGTACGGGTGAACATTAGCTATTTTTGTGTGTAGCGGGTTGGCGGTAAGTGGTTCCCTTCACAAAACTTTTGGGCACTTGGTGGTATTGGGAGGAGGCTGCCCGATTCCATTCATTGAGCGACACGTAGTCTCAGGGGCCTAGTGGAAAACAACCCTTTTGGGCAGGTAAGATTTGGACGTCGAGCCCTTTCAAAATGGATGAGGACTGTTAGATGGGGAGGGGAGCGATCATGCGGCGATTGGGCAGTTGAGTTGCATAGAAGGTAGTTGGGGGTGGGGGGGGGGGGGGCAACGGTGATTAGAGTGGTGGCTTTAAGGCAGGGTTAAGGTATCAGGGTGATTAGCGGCGGTATTTAATTGGGTTTTTAGACTAACTCAATTGCAAGTCAATTAGTTAGTGGATTTTCATGGTTTTGGGTAATATTATAGTTTATATAATTAAACTAGGGTAGCGTTAATTAATATTGTGGGAGTTACATATATACGGGGAAAAGGGGTTTTTATTTGGGATTTAATAAATAAATTGGTAATTAATAAAAATGAACGAGAAAGGGCACAATGCCCCAAGTATATGATATTTCATGTTTTATTGTTTTTCCAATAATAAGATAAAAACTTAGGAGATAGTGTTTTTATGGGTTTTTGATATGAAAATGAGTTATGTGGGGGAATGAACACCTTTCCTAGGTAAAAGTAATTGAACCTTAGGAAAAGAGTATTATTAGGGAAAATGAATGAAATGAAGGGGGGGAATGAATGCTTATGAGGGGGTTTTAGTACTTATTGCCTATAAGTCATTGAGCGGAGGGTCTGATCCCTCCAAAAGTTAGAGAAATGCTCTGAGCCTCTTTGACTTAGGGTTTTTAAGTACTTTGACCTTTATTGTGGGAAATTAGTTAAGTGAAAGGTGAGACGAATGAGGGAGGTTAATTAATTTACTTTGATATCCATTGCATGCTTAATTGCCCATTCACATTTGAAATACATGTTGAAAGATGATAAATGTGCTTTTGTCTAATCAATCATCACACTTCTGAAATCTTTCTTCTACTTACCCACCTACTCATCCTACCATTTTCACTTCTCTTTATTAGGGTGCATTTGAGCTAGCAAACCATTATCAAACATTTTTCTTTTTCTTTACTATAGTAAACTAACTAAATCTAACCTTATTACATCCAAGGGCTCAGATTAAACGGTTGAGCTCCTTTTATTTACTCTACCTATCTAGTTATCTACCAAGATTAAACAGTTTGGTCAGATATTTATTCTCTATCTATAGACATGAAATTGAAACATGAAATAGCCAAGTTTAAACATTTTGAATCTCATGGATTGTGGCAAAAATGACAAACAGAATAATCATTTATTATACACAAAAAGTAAAAAGTAGTGGCATTTTGACTTGCCCACTCTCATGGTCTTTTTCTTTTCTTAGTTTTTTGACCTTTGATTATTCTTTTAGGACACACCCTCTTTACATTTTTTTAATTTTCTTTTAATATGGAAAACATTTTTAGAAAGAAAAGGTATGTACATATTATATGTTTAATCTCAGTCATTCAAAAATTATGACTCCTATTGGTATAGGAACCTAACACTATGGATAGCTCTATTGTAGTTGTATTGAACATAGGGGAGACTCTCATCCCATTTTCATGGATTCATGGAGTTGTACATGTGTAAAATGTGCACCATCATTATGTTGGCTACCTCTATCTGGCCATTAGTATATGGGTGGAAGGCATTCGATTTGGTGAGATTTGTGTCCAACAATGAATAAATTATTAACCCGATTTTAGTTATGAATCATTTATCCTATATAATATGATGGTGTACAAGATCCAAAAATTTACCCAAACCCATTAGAGAAATAACTTGGTGATGGCTTTTGCTATGATACTCCTGTTGCAAGCTATAGCAATGGCCATCAAAGAAAATATATCAATGATAAAAAATACGTAGTCATTACCATGCTTGGTAGAAGGAAGGATAAACATATAGTTCATTGAGATGGATTCCTAAGGATGGTTAGAACTAGGGAGAGGGGTGTATATGAATTTCTTGTTAATGGTTTTTTTGGAAATGGCACATGAATTGCAGGAACTGATATCCTTTCCAAAATCTTGTTGGAGATTTGTACAATAAAAATACTTCTGTAGTATTGCCATTGTATTCTCCATACCAAAGGTCCTTGCAACCAGATTACAACGTGCCTCCTAGATTGGCTTGCCACGCTCGCTTGAAGGAATCCAAAGGTGTCCTAGGTAGCACAACAGTCCATCCTTAAGGTGGAAGTTTGGAACCAGCATACCAGTTCTCAATATATTGTTAGCAGAAATGAGTCCTAAGTAATTTTTCATATAGTTGTGATGATTCATAGGCCTTGTACCCGTAAGAGCTAAGAACTTTGTTCAATGCCACAATTAGGGGAAAACTAAGGCAATATGTGACATGATTGGTGCTACCCTTATTGTATTTAATGTTGAAATGGAATTGTTACATTTATGTGGCTCATTTATGATGGCGATTATTCTGTAACTTCTCTTGTTTCTGCATAAATTGAAGAGGTTGGTGATTTTTGTGGATGGTCATATTCTTCTCTAGAATCTAATGTTTCCATTTCTAAGAGGCCTACATGGAATACATTTCCTTATCGTAGGTGGTGTATCTTCAAACAATATCAAAGAATTTCTCACTCTGATAGGCCATTGAATTCCCTTGTTAAGTGAGGATTGCACCAATAACATAGTCGAAGGCATCTGTCTTGCTATCAAACTGTTATTGTAGGCCTACAAGGGTGAGGACTAGTGCAGAGCAAAGGTGATGGTTTACTTTAACGAATGATTTCAGTTGTGGCTCGTACCAAAAAACCTTTCCTTTGCTCCCTGATTGGTAAGCTAACTTAAGGCCTAGATGATATGAGAGAATCCAAAAAATAATCTTCAACATAGATTAACAAGGCCCAAAAAATTGCAAAGTTGTATTAGCGTTGTTGGGGCCAACAAATCTTGAATGACTTGGATCTTAGTTGGATCCACATGGACACATTTACCATCAATAATGTGACACAAATATTAGACCTTGTCCATGCTAAAGAGGTATTTTCCTAGGTTAGCACATATCTTGTGCTACCACGAAGCATTAAGGACTTTTCAAATATGTTGAAAGTGCTCTACCCAACTCTCACTAAAGATGAGGATATCATCAAAATATACAACGATGAGAGAGTTGTGTGAAAGATTGCAATATTTCATCCATTAGCATCATGAAATGTTTTGAGGCATTTGCCAAACCAAAGTCCATGACCAACCACTCAAAAAGGCCCTCCTTGGACTTGAATGAAATCTTCCATACTTCTATTGGTTCTATTGGGACTTGGTGATAGTGGGACCTCAAATCAATTTTATTGAAGTACTTGTCCCTCTTGGGTTGGTCAAGAAGGTCATAAATATATGGAATCAAATATCTTTTCCTGACTTTGATTTTATTGAAATCTCGATAATAAATGTAGAGTCTCGAGGTCTCATCCTTATTATATACAAGTACAACAGGGCTCCCACGGGGTGATGAAATTGGTCATGTGGGACCATTTTGTAGAAAATCCTACACATGCCTCTTCAATTCCTCACTTTCTAAAAGAGAGTGGTGGTAGATTGGCCGTTTAGGTAGAGGTGCACTGAGGGTCAAGTTGATTGAATACTTGACCTAAGAGTGCAAAGGTACCCTTGTGGGTGGGTGTATGATGTCTCTATACTCTTCCACAATATTATCCACTTGCTTCTGCTACATGGAGGAGACCTTTCTGGAGGCCATGATCCTTCCCTTACTTTGAGAGAGAATTAGGAAGAAAAATAATTCTACAATCTAGGAGATGATCTTACTGCATTTCTTAGTAGATATGAAATAAATTTTGGTAGTCAGGGCTACCTCTAATATGTTGTGTACATGTTTCCCAAAAGTAATATTATTAGTCGAAGGTTTGGATTCATACACAACATGAAACTTCCATAAGTATTGCAAGCCCAATAAAAGATAAAAAAGCTTGAATGGAAGTAATATCACACAATACCTCATCCATGAAAGGGTTAATGATTTAGGCAGGAAAAATTGGTGACTAACATAGAGATCTCACCCTTGGTGGAGCCACCTGATGGTGTATTCCTATGGGCATGGTATTGTCAGAAAACCTAATAACTTAAAAAACTTTATTGGGATGAGGTTATTTTTAGTCTCACTATCAACAATGAAATACAATGTAGCAACCTTTGCCCACATTTCTAAGTGGAAGAGACACTCACCTTCATCTAGGTCTTTGGGCTCATTTTTCTATGCCTTGTGTTATATTCTTTCCACGACTAACCGACGTAGTGAATCAGGGGGTTAGAGGGGGGGCGGAGCCCCCCCTTCATTGCACCGATCTGGGGGGTTTGAGGGGGGTGGGTAGCCCCCCTCTACAGGGTCTGGGGCAGCGCCCCGGGAAATTTTTTTTTGGACCCTATATAGGTGGGCGACCTACCTAAGGGTTTTCGTCCATGATTTGGATCTTCGGCATATATAAATATGTATTGTAACATTGAAAGGAACATAATGAAAAATCAAGCTAGTAGTCCCGGTTTTGGGATCCAGGGGAAATCTCTGTGCATATGTGTTTTATGTGTTATGCTCTCACATTGTTTATTTTCTTTGTTTTAGAATTAGTATGCAGGCAACTTCTGTACAGGGTTAAAACCTACATTTGGTATCAGAGTTTTTTTGGCTTCAAGGGGACGCCTTTGTTGCTGAGCGGTTTCGCTCGAGCCTGTGGTGGGACCCTGTTCAGTGGGAGATCTGCGAGATCAATCCTGGTGGTGAAAGAAGATGGTGAGCAGCGGAAAGATAGAGATTGAGAAGTTCAATGGTCAGAGTTTTGAGTTGTGGAAACTCAAGATGGAGGATTTGTTGGTGGATAAAGATCAGTGGATCATGGTAGATCTGGGTACTAAACCAACGGGAGTGGCCGATGAAGAATGGAAGAAGTTGGATCAGAAGGAAAAGAGCACAATACGATTGTGTGTCTCCGATTCAGTATTGCTGAATGTATCAGGGGAAGCTACGGCGAAGGCTATGTGGGACAAGTTAGGGACTTTGTAAATCTAAGTCTCTGGTGAATAAACTATTCCTGTGGAAAAAGCTGTATAACCTGAGGATGAAAGATGGAGACTCAGTGACAGAGCATCTAAATGCATTTAATACTGTGGTAAGTCAGTTATCATCTATTGATATTAAAATTTCAGATGAAGATAAGTGCATCAGTCTCTTGTGTTCTCTACCAGATTCGTGGGATAGTCTGGTTATTGCAATAGGTAGTAATGCAACTGCTTTGCAGTTTGATGAAATAGTCTCAGCCTTGCTGATGGAGGAGATGAGACAGAAAAATATGGACAACCAGAATGGTGATGCCTTGTTTGTACTAGGACGGTCCCAGAACATAAACAAAAATAAGTCATCGAGTGGGAGATCTAAATCTAGAGGGAGATCTAAATCTCCAGGAAAACCTATAAAGGTGGTGTGTTGGAAGTGCGGAAAGGAAGGGCACTTCAGAAGGGATTGTAAATCTAAAGCTCCTGATAAAGGAAAGGGATCTGATGATGCTCCTTCTGCAGAGCACCTCAGATGAAGGTGGGGATGTGCACTTGGATTCTTCAAGTACACATGTAGATCATGAGGCATGGTTAATTGACTCAGGTGCATCCTTTCACTTCACTCCCCATAGAGAGTGGTTCTGCGAGTATGAGAAATACGATGGTGGTGATGTCTCCATAAGAGATGATAGGAAGGCTAGAATCATTTGTCATGGAAAAGTAAAGTCGAAGTTGCAAGGTGGAAGGGTTAGAACCCTTCCGGGTGTTCTGCATATTCCTGCATTGGCCAGAAACCTGATTTCTGTAAGCAAGTTGGATGATGCAGGTGTAAAGATAGTGTTCGAGAAGGATACCTGCAAGATGGTTCGAGGAGCGCTGGTATTGATGCAGGGAGTTCGGATTGGAACTCTGTACAAGATACAAGGTAGCACTGTTGTTGACGGGTGCAATAGTTCTATGGTTCCTGAAAATGGAGCAGAAAATCTAGTGGTCTCTGAAGAGAAGACCATGCTCTGCAATCAAAGGCTTGGACATATTGGAGAGAAGGGCCTTTGAATACTTCATGGTAAAGGTATGGTAGAAGGTATGAGTAATAGCTTTCTATATTTTGATTTCTGTGAAAATTGTGTATATGGGAAGCAGAATCGGGTGAGTTTCCCCTCTGATGGTAAGAGGACGAAACAGATATTAGAGCTTGTGCATAGTGATGTGTTTGGACCTGTGAAGGTTCCATCACTAGGTAAGTCTATGTACTATGTATCATTTATAGATGACTTCTCAAGGAATACATGGATATATTTCCTTAATAATAAATCTGAAGTCTTTGATAGGTTTAAAGAATTTAAGGCTCTGGTAGAAAACTAGATAGAGAAAAAGATAAAGGTGTTGAGGACAGATAACGGTGGAGAGTTTTGCAGTAAGGAATTTGAAGAATTATGTAAGAATTGTGGTATAGCATGGCAGAAGACTACTCCATATACACCTACGCAAAATGGAGTTGCAAAAAGAATGAACAAGATGTTGATGGAAAGGGCAAGAAGCATGCTCAGTGGTGTCGGGATAGGACAAGAATTCTGGGCAGAGGCGATGGAGACAGCATGTTACCTAGTCAACAGATCACCTTCATCAGCATTGGAGGATAAGACTCCACAAGAGGTATGGAATGGTAAGAAACCCTCTCTTTCACATCTAAGGGTATTTGGATGTGATGCATATGTACAT
>APFE031724858.1:0-45978 GCA_000404065.3 Pinus taeda
GGTAGGTATAGATCTTTCTGATACAGATAATCTTCCATCTGCATCTTCCACAACGAGAAGTTTTGGCCGTTAAATTTCTCGACCCTAAACTTACCATTTTCCGCCATTGCTCCCACTTGAGCTAGGAACCCTTCTTTCCTGCGAATTTATCAGCCAAATAGACCTTCGGATCTGATACCAGTTGTTAGTAAATTATATATTACGAAGCAATGGAACACATAAAATATTGCAGAAATATAAACACAGAAAACACACAAAACAAGAGAGACACAGATATACGTGGTTCACCCTGTTTGGGCTACGTCCATCTCGAACAACCAATCCTTCCTTTCTATTATCCAGCAAAAATGAAGAGACACAACCTACAACAAATCCGCTGTAATATCCTCTGTTTTCTCTCACAGTCTCACCTCTCTGTTTCTCGCTCACACCGAATACACATCTATCACCGCCTCAAATACAATGCCCTCATACAAACAGAGGGGTTGCCTTCTAGGGCAAAAAATCCTAAACTAAACATAAGTTCTACCGTCAGATCATCCGCCTAATGAACGACTCAGATTGACTAGAAATTACTATACCTTTACAAGGCAAATTTACAAGTCCCCCCCGCACCACCCCGCGTGGAGGGGTGTACAAAACTTCCTGGGGTATACATCTGGCTGAAACAAAGACCTCTGAACAATCATGCTCCACACACAACAACCTTCTCCTACTCTACAACCCAAGACATACTTAGACACTTAGACTCTTGCTCTTCGCTTCCACTTCCTTGGTTACCTCTCTTTTACATTTAGGGCCTCACTCTATTTATACAATCCCATGGTTCACGGACCATAGGTAGGCCAACATTACATTACAAGATTAGGGCAGACAACCCTGTGACTCTATCATACATTTCGCACTCGCAATCCGTGGAGTCTTTAAAACAATATTGGGTTAAAACTTGGGATTTGAGCCCCAAAACATGCCTTTGGGGGATTCCATGCCCAACAAGCCCCCAACACAAACATCGTGACTCGTCCTCAAGTCACTCTGTTAGTGCAGTGATCTTGGCGCAAAGCCCCTACAACTGTTCTCAAACCGTGCTGAGGTCAGTAGCGCATTGAGCTACTGCTTGCTGAATCTGTTGCATCTGTTGTTCCGAGACCTCTGATTCTAGGGTGCTTCTCTGCATTAATGTTTGCATCCCTTGTATGTGCACGAGATTTCCTTCAATGTTTTCCATGATAGAGAAGGCTTCATTGATCCATGGCTGGACGCGCACTTTGAGAACTACCTCCTTGTGGCACGCCACGTCCACTTACTCCTTTAGTGCCTTATCCTATTGCATCCTAGCAAGCTGTTTGGTGAGCACCTGTTATATACCTAGGGGGGATAATATTGGGTACCAAGGGAGGTACCCAAGGTAATAATGTAATAATGGGATGGGCCATAGTAATAAATAAGGTGGTTAACCCATGTCATGTAAGGGACCACAAGTAGTTAATAATAATGTAAGGGGCCCATGGTATTAGTTGATGGTATGAGGAAACCATGGTAATGATGCATGGTATTGTATGTATGAGGCCTATATAGAGGCTAGAGACTCCACATGGAGAGATATGAAGAGAAGTATTCTTGTATGAACAAGCATATGGCTTGTGGAGTGTTCTCCTTCCTTAAGGAGTGAATGTATGGTGTTGCCCTACCTTAAGGGTTTTGATCAATAAAGAATCATTTCATATTATTCTGGGTTTATTTGCATTATCTTATATTTTCATATATTTTTGGGTTAGATCTACAACAATTGGTATCAGAGCTATAATATTTCTGGTTTAGATCTACAACAATTGGTATCAGAGTTATAATATTTCTGGGTTAGATCTAACCCAGAAATACTATAGATCTGATATAAAAATATAAGACAATGCAAATAAACTCAGAAATAATATGAAATGATTCTTTATTGATCAAACCCTTAAGGTAGGGCAACACCAAACATTCACTGTCTACGTAGTTCCTTGGACGTTGTCATATTGTTGCAGGAGT
The DNA here is from genome assembly GCA_000404065.3 of Pinus taeda. Lineage (NCBI taxonomy): Eukaryota > Viridiplantae > Streptophyta > Pinopsida > Pinales > Pinaceae > Pinus > Pinus taeda. The sequence goes on from APFE031724858.1 coordinate 2,032, forward strand.
TCTCGTGCTTATGTTTCCAAGCGCTAGATGTTTGGGTCCTCCTATAAAGTTGTGAGGACCTCAAGCACTTGTTCCAACATGTTGGTATAGTCTTGCACTACACCTCCGATTTCCTCCATTCCTGCTGTGATAGCACTAGTGTGCTTCCCTCTCACTTCTGGGGGCATGGATGGCTACGCCTTTAACCGCAGCTTAGTGATTTGAAGATTCAGCTCCAATTGAACCTTGGTCATTTCTTCCCTAGCCTCGCAGACTTCAGTTGCTAACCTATGGATCCACATCTCTACTAGTAAATCTGTTGGGATGTCTAGCTCTAAGACATTTCGGCAAGCATCGTCTACCATCTGCACCAACTTTTGATTCTGCGACACCAATTTGTCACGTTGCAAACTGAGTTATTCCATGTTTATCTTTTTCTATTTGAGAACCTAGATCGTGCAACTCTCCCTAGTGCGCAGTTTTGCGGCTGTCCCATCCTATATCAGATACAATGTTTCACGCAGAAGGGCAGCCAAATTAAGGCCAAGACCTTTCATCATGTTCACCAAAAATCTGTTGGTCTCATTCGTTGCTACTAGGGCCCCTTCCAGCAACATTATTGTGTTTGCCATCTATGCATGCAACATCTGCTCTGTTGCTAAGGATCCTACTGCGAAGTGGGTTGAAAGGGTACCCACCTGAGGGCGACGTAGCTGTAACTCCTGAAACTGTGCCCTAAGGGCCCATAACATAGTCTGGTGCTCTAGCATAAAATCTTGAAGAGCCTCATTAGTGACATCGCGCACTATCTCATTGATGTCATGGAGATCACCCTTGGTTAGGGTGATTGGGTCAATGGCCAACTTTGAGGCCTTGACCTTCTTCCTCGGTCCCACTCTCTCTGCCATGTGTGGGAACTTTAACTGTGTGGATGCGGTCCCTGGGTCCGTTCTCCCTTCTGTTGTTTTTGTTTCCTCTTCCTCTTGCCCTTGTAGGGACGTTGCTTAGCCCTTGTCCACCATCGTGGTTGCTGCCTTTGCCACCTGTGCTACTGTTGCTACTTTTGTGGCCTTCTTCTACTTGATGGCTTTCTATGCCGCTTCCCACGCTGCCTTTACCTCAGCTACTGCTATTTCCTTTCGCCTTTTCTCGGCCAACTGTGTGACATGCAACTTGGCATCGTCCTTCTTCTTCGATGTTGCCACCTTCTCTAGTTCTGCAAGATCTGGCATGCACCATTCCGGGGGCCATGCCTCGAAGATAGTGAAAATGGCATTGTCAGTGGCTACAAAAGGTAGGTTTTTCCACTGCTTCATTGCTTCCTTGCGTGCTTGGATGTATATATTATGCATGTCAGCTTTGAATTCTGCAAAAATCTACAGATTGTTTTACACTGTGGGTGACAAGCATGGCCTCTGATTGATCCACATCTGGATGTTCATCTCCATGACCACCCAGAAGATCTTTCTGTCGTATATTCTTTTTGCATCCTTCATGGCCCAGGGCGAAGCATACTTCACGACCTCTGGTAAATCTCTGTCAATTGGGGGGAATTGACTGTCCTCTGGCATTTCCCCCGCTACAAGCACTATGGATAGCAACAATCACGCATACTGAAAGGTTTTACTCTGCTCCTGGGCTTCACGACAGTTCTTCAAAAATTCTATGCAGAGGAATTCAGCCTAGTTTAATAGGACCACCTCCACACACTGTTCGGCCAGTGTGATCACCAATGTAGGTACTTCATTAACACAACATTTTCTCATAACTTTTCCGGCTAGGATTTGGGTTGATACACGTATTGCTTTGTCCTTGATGTTGGAGATAGCGTAGCCCCTCTTCTTCTTCTCCAGCTTGTACTTTGTCTTCATGGCCTTCACGAGAGCCAAATCACTACCTTTCCCTTCAGATATGGTTACGGGGTCCTTTCCTTTGTATGGTAGTCGAGAAATGTAATGGATTAGGTCTGTCATGATGGGGATCAACTCCTCCAACCATAGATGCCCATCATGCACCAGGCAGAGCAACTGCCTGATGATGAAAATGGCTATTGGGGCATGGTGGAAATGCAACACACATAGCAAGTTCAGTAGCCTGGCATTTTCCACTTCACACATCCACTTCTACGGCTCTAACATTGTCACCAACCCCGCGTTGTTCTACTTCATGAGATTCTCAATGTCTAGGTGAGGGACCTCTCATAGTCAGCGAGGTCCCAGTCTTCAAACTTCATGGTTGGCACGTGGCCCAGGTGCGTGCCTTCAAACAAAATGCTGTCTGGTAGAAGTGGGGTCTGGAGTGGACTCTTGGTTTCATCCAGGTCCTTGGGTACTTTGGCCTTCCCCTTTCACAGGGGGACATATGCAGGAAATTTTGTCGCAAAGCATGTAGGTTGAATATCCTCCTCCATTCCTTCGTCTTCTTCCTCTGTGATGATAAGGGCCTGCAAATCTTCTTCCTGCTCATCTATTTCTATCATGACAATTTCCCCTTCTCTTCCATTGATAGTTTGTTGCGTAGCAGGTTCCTCAGGGACACACGTACTAGAGCCATTTCTTGTTTATCCTTCTTGGGTCTTGGCATACGTGGTGATTTGGGGATCTTTTCCAAAACCCTGACACCTTCTGGAACAACCTCCAACATTGGGGTTTACATGGCCTCGCCGGTGGTTACCTCTTATATTCCCAAACCATCCTTAGTTGGCACCGTATCTAGGCTGTATTATGTGACTTGTGAACTCAGGGGCTCAATTATTTCTTGACTCTCAATGCTTAGTGCTCTTCTCAATCGCTCAATTCTCAAATGACCAAGTGTTGTTTACTGGGTAGCCCCTTGTATTTTACAGCACCTTTTGAATTTGAATTCGATCATTCCCCACAAGTCTAGGCCATTAATGCTTTCTTGGCAGCATATTTTCCCAAATCTTGCCCATAAATCGTGTCTTAAATGTCTGCCACCTGCTCCATTTTGCCTCAAGACGATCATCCCATCGTGAACAGTGACTTCAATGGTTTCTGGCCAATCCCCCATGTGTGGTCACGGAGTGCTAAGACATTCCTTCCCTTAGCTAGTCAGGTGATCGCACCACCCGTGTGGAGTTCCATCCTGTCCTCTATCATGGTTCTTGGATAATCCCCTCCTTCTATGGTTGTGTACATCCTCATTTGCAACACGCTACCCTGGTCACTATGCTTGACGATATGTGGTCCAAGCCAAGGCATCAGACTAAGCAATTCACAGTGATAGTTCTCAAGCTTGTCAGTATGATCGTTTGCACCTTGCCTTATGATCCTAGTTTTCTTGGTGAGAAACTCTTCCTTTATCTTGTCTTCTAGCTTCTTGACCTCTATGTCCATCAAAGAACTTTTCTCTCTTAACCGTACCCTTTCTTTTCCAAGTTCGTGGAGTCTAAGATTTCCCTGTTGGATTTCTTCCTTAAGTCTCCTGTGTCCTGTCTCTTGCGGATGTGTGATTCACTCTTTCTGGGATTCGTGAACCATTGTATATATGGGTGTTTTCATGCTCGGACTAGGCTTTCCCTACTCCATAGCGATTACAACATCTGCTTCATACTTCAGTGTTAGAATTGCTCGCGTGGTCAAGGTTTTTCACATGGTCCTATAAGTCCATAGAATCGTTGGTACGCGCAGATCCCAGTTAGTGCATCTCACATGGTGGACCGTGTTTAGTAATTCACATACTTTGACAAAGGCTTCCATGTAGATAATATGCGGCACGCTTGGTCTTATCTTGCTTCATTGTTCATGCCATCTTCTTTCCCGCTCCTACTTGTTGGTCCTGTTTCCTATTGTGAGGATGGTGTGTGTTCGTGTAGGTCGCATACCATACACTTGTACCCATCAGGAGAGGTGGTTGCATAGGCTGTTTCATCCATCATACCTAGCTTCCATCTGCATCTCAGGCTTTCCAAACCGTATAAGCATCAACCTTCTACATTCATGCCAGTCCTCAAAACTTCTTTGATTTGCACCCCACCATCTTGTGGGTGTAGCGCGTAGTGCCCATTTCAGAGTATTGAACCATTGCTGCTTTGGCACCTCTCTTTCAAATTTGTTTAGGAAATCATCCACCTTGCTCAACCCATCATACATAGGAAGATCCCTTACTTCTGTTGTCACGCAGTGCAGTGATCGTACCATCATGTTGCAATTGAGTGTGGTTACCTCGTGTAATCGATTTTTCCATCGTTCTATTTCCTCATCTGAATCTGAGGTACAAGAGCTTTCACGCTCCCACAAAATCCTGCCATCCACTATTGGATTCACCCAGTCCTGCTCCAGCGTGGTTATTGTTTAGTCAATTTAGTGTCCTAAATTGCTTTGCATAAATTATCAACTGAGGATGATAAGTTGATGGAGTGTAGCGCACTATATGTGCTTAGTTAACCCTTCTTACTTCATTGTTTTTTATTTTATATTGTTTTGGGGGTTTATGTTCTTTGATTCCTAATGATGTACAATTTGAACTATGAGAAACTGAATCTAAACTTCCTAAAGGTGAACCCAAGAGCTTAAAACTAGTCAAAATCTAAGTTAAAAGAAGGAGAAAAAACAAAGCATATGTCCTATCTTGTCATCTAATCCTAATTCATGAATCTAATTCTTAAAACCAAAAGTTAAAGTTGTAAGTCATGTTGAAATAAATACAGGGAATGAAATTAACTAAAGTACTTCTAGTTACTCTAACCTTCAATTTTGAAGCATAGCCTCCTTGAGATGGAACTCAAGCAACTTCTGTACTTCATGATCTAAAAAAAACTAAATAAAAGCATGCAAAAGGTAACTGATTGGTTTCAACCCTTATGTAAAGTGAATTTTTAACCATTTAGTTTAGGATGGATATCAGCTTGAAATGGTGACCAAAAGCATTCACTAATACAGTGCATTGACAACATGAACTAGGAAATAAATAACAAAAATAGCGAGTAAACTAATCAACAATGCATCCTCATTACTTTCAATCTTACTCTTGTTTGGAAATAGGTCATTTCCTTTATGAAATGGATTGGAGAAACAAGACTACAAAATTGAATTCTAACATTATCCTACTGATCAGAAGTAAAAGAAATCAAACTATAAGAAATCAACCTAATTTATAAACACTGCTAAAAGAAAATGATGAAATTAAAATTTAACAAAAAAAAAAGATGAAAAGAAAACCTCCTTCAACACAGAGGCCCTCTGCAACTGATTGGGTTGAGTTGCTAACTTAATTCAAAAATTCTCCTTAAAATGATCATCAGTCAACACACGGTTTTGTATTATAAAATAGGAACAAAAGTCCAAAATTATAGAGCTAATAAGTCTAAACTTATTACATTAAAAACTTAGAAACCCTTCTAGTTCTGTACAATTGGCATTTAAAAGAAAATATTCATAACTATCTTTTGAGGAAAATTAGCTATAGGTGGTCTACACATATCACAACTAGACTGCATAAATGTTTGATCAACTACAGGTGACTTGAATTCGAACAAGGTAGTTGCACAAAATCATTGACACAGGTGGCTAATCCGAGTTAATGCTTCAACTAAACTGTTGGATATATTAATTAACAATGAAAGGGTAGATAAAGAGTCTTATTGCTTTTGAGCTTCATATGTTTGACTCCACCTGTTATCACAAAATTAGACCCCAACAGACTGCTGATCAGGTAGACCTTGTGTAACTCTTTCAAACCAACTTTTCGCTGAGGCTTAGCCTCCCCAACTTGAGAGGGCTCTCTCACAATATTAAAGATTTGAATAATGAATAAGATGGCTAACTCTATGAAACAAAAGAACAAGTTTAAAAGGTTGAAACACAACTAGAAAGTATCCATTGGGCTTATGGAGTCTACCTTATTAGCAACCTGTCGGGGTCTGATTTTGCGATAACATTTTGGTGCATCTGTCGGGAGTCTGAAGATTATTCATTCCTGAAATCAATAAGCTGAACTTCTGAAGGTGGCAGGAGCTCAGAAAGTTTTTGAGGCTGCAAACTACCTTGGCGACTCCACACATCGAAAAAAAAATTGGAAGGGGACTCCATTGCTAGAAGATCAGTAGCTTGATGGAGTTCCAAGATGAGTTCCACTACGAGAATGAATGCTAGGTATGCTCCTATGAATCGCTCTCATATCCTTGGTTTTCCAAATCCTATGCCAAAGGTTGATTGGTTAGAGGATCTTCCAATATTCAAGGATGAAAAGAAAGACAATGTTGCTCTTCATTTGGTTAGGTTTCATATGCATGTACACCTTCTTAAGGTTCAGTTCCCTGAAGATTGTCTCATGAGGATGTTTATGACCACTTTAGAAGGAAAAGCATGGTCTTGGTATAAAATTTTGGAAAATGGTTCAATATATTAGCTTGGTAATTTTCATGAAGAATTCTATGAGATGTATAAAGAATGTCATCCTTCCTTATTGTTGCTCAAAGATTTTTGTAGACATTATTTAAGTCTTATTCAGTACTTGGAGGATTATTATGATGATGATGAATTTATGGATGAAGAAATTTTAGAGGCTCTTCATAAGAATACATTTCAACACCAAGAAGAAAGTATAACATCCCATGAAATGCAACATGAAAATCAGGAGGGGTTTACTTATGAAAACCATGTTCAATCCTCTGATATTGATGTAGAGATGCATCAGTCTTCTCAGTCTTTGAATCATAATGAAGATGAAAATGATTACACACAACAAGAAGAAATACTGGAAGAAAATTTTTATAACCCTCAAGTAGAGGAAAAGGTTGATCATTTATGTAATTCCTTGTAGCAGATTACTTCAAAGAATGATCACAATAGTGAGGAAAATTACATTGTCTATGGGAATCATGCAGAAAGGCAGTTGGATAACACATCAAAGGAATTTTGTGTGGCTAAGGATCAGTTGTCTAAAGAGATAGAATATTATGAAAACCATGTTTTCTTTGACCCTATAAATGAATACATGGCAAAGTTTTGCACATCAATATTTCATTTTCATTTGCATTATGAAGATCACATACATTATAAGTTGATTTGGTCATCTCACTATCATGGTTATTTTGAGGTTGGATGTAGTCAAGAGATTCAAGTATCAGATCACATTGATGACTGGCTTCATTGGAAATTTCATGTTCCTTGAGCTACAAGTGGAGATTGCAGCTGATAGGGTAGGTAGGTAGGAAAATTCAAATAAGCTCAAGGTTGACTGAGCACGGTAGATATAGACTTCTTTCTCCTACAGTGATCATCAAGCTTAAGCTCGAGGTGAAGGCCCAAGAAACTTAAAGGAGATGTTTTTCAAATAAATTTTTGTTTATCATAAGAGGATAAGGCACTGGAACTGCAGGTTCTTAGTGTACCACAAGGGCACACTATCCCAAGTGGAGCCATTGTTATCACTAAACAAATTTCAAAGGAAAAGGGTAAGGTAAGGAAGAATTGGTCTTGGTTATTCTGATGCTCCTTTCATGCATAAGAAGCACTTAGCATACATCAGAGTTCTTTGAAGGCTCAAGAAACAAGTAAGGTAATCCTAAATTTTGATATAGATTACATTTTGAAAGTTTTCCTTGAAGAATGGTGTTTATTATATTCAGTTTTGAACAAGCTTCATGAAATTTGGAGAAATCCATTTCAAGAAAAATAAAGACTCAAAAAGGTTAAATTTTGGTCTTAAAACTGTGTTTTGATATTACATAGAAGTTTCGTAGCGCGCTACGAAACTGTTGTAAGTGATGCCTAATGCACAACAGTGTCATAGCGCGCTACGAAACTACTATAGCTGCATATTGTGATTTTATGGACTATTTTTGTAAGACAAATGGAAATATTATTTGAAGAGGAGGGTCTAAAAGGGAGCATTCACAAATTATAAGTGTTTAGCAAAGGCAAAACAAGGAAAGGAAAGACATTTATGAACTTCAAAGTTTTATGTTATGAAACGAGTAGTCGACTTCCAAGGGGCTTACCAAGCAATGGAAAATTCATCTCTAAAAAGTGAAAGAGGTTTTCATTCCTAAGATACTGAATTACAAAAACCTCTTCCATTTTCTTCAAATCCATTATGATCTGGGAGAAATGAAGGACCAAACGTGCGCTACGAAACTGTTGTAGGTGCAGCTTTTCACTAGCATATTTCTTTGTTTTACAACTATTTTTGAAAGACACATTATGGGTGGTAGGAAAGGTGTTTCAAAAACACAAGAGAGGTTTTTGTTTAAAACGGATTGGTTAAAAAAATCCTCCTTAGGGTTTTCCAAATACATTTTTTATAAGAAGATATGAGCTCTATCCCAAGACCTATTGTTCAACCAAAACAGAGCAAGGAATAGTGTCCTAGTTTCTAGGAACAACAAAAGGATGAGTCATCAAGGACCAGCTGGATGGTTATGAGCACCACCAAATTCGACTTCATGGAGTTATAGGTGTCAAATAAGTCTTTAAATGTTTAGATAAGGTTGTTATAATCATAATAAGGGGTTACACTCCTAGTTGTATTAGGTCTCTAGGACTGCTAGTTAGCTATCTTTTGTATTAAATAGTTAGTTTTAAGTGTCAATAGGTGTCAAATTAGGAGGAATTCGAATTCCCCTCATGCTCGAGGAAGGAATCTACATGAATTCTATATATGGGATAAGAACTAATGTATTAAGGGTTGAAGATTTTTCAGAGAAACTCTCTTATTGTGCTGTGGTGTAATACTTTGTTTCTAGTAATACTGTGCTCGGCTTTGCTTCTCAGGAATCATAAGGGATTCAATGTTCAGAATTTCTTGTGTTGTCCTTCTCTCTTTATCTACAGTGCTATGAATGTGTGATTACTTAGAAATCACTGATAGTGCTCTAAATTCCTTTACACATTTATAAACTATGTGGTCCTATGCATTTCTGATATATTCTCCATATGTTGAATTCTTATGCCCTGACTTCTACGTAAAGCTAACTTTATTGTCAATACTGAAGCATATTTGACTCCATAAGCCCAATGGATACTTTTTGGTTGTGTTTCAACCTCTTAAAATTGTTCTTTTGTTTCATAGAGTTAGCCATCTTATTCATTATCCAAATCTTTAATCTTGTGAGAGAGCCCTCTCAGGTTGGGGAGGCCAAGCCTTAGCCAAAAGTTGGTTTGAAAGAGTTACACAAGGTCTACCTAATCAACAGCTTATCGGGGTCTGGTTTTGTGATAACACCACCTTTGACTGTGGTCTTACGCTGGATTTTTTATCGATCTGGGCTGGGTGACTAGGATAAGATCCATGTCAAGACAATTCCAGAGATGCCCATGTGGTCAGTTTCTTCGTTTGAGACCTGTAACATGCTAAACCATGGAAGTAGCTATGGAACACATAGTTAGCTACAAAATAGGCTGCATTCCATAGCTCATTTGAAAAAACTTATTCAAATAGGAAAAGCATAAAAGTATAACATGTAAATCATTTAATGTCCTCCTTGAGACAAAATCTATCATTTATCAGTGATGGGGATCTGTCTTTTTATGGAAAACAAGGGAAAGAAGTGAGTAAAGTTGTCAAGGAGAGGGTAATTCGGAGGTTCAACATACCCCCACTACAAAATAATTGCATGTCCCCATGCAATTTTTCCAAAAATGTGAACTCTTCTTTCCTATTGCATCTGCTCAGACACCTCTCCTAGTAAATCTAACTTTCTTCTCTTGCTCCTCTTTGAAGTGACTTCCATCCTGGGTTTCTTCATGAGAAGTATGTATTTTAGGTTGATGAATGTTCTGTTCAAGTTTCTATTCTTCCTCTTCAAATTCCTATTCTTTTTGTACCATAGCCCTAGCTGTAGTATTGTATTATCATGAATGGCTTTTGTTAGAGCCTAGATTTAGCTTAGGCTAAAAAGGTAAGATTTTAGGTCCACATCAAACCACGCTCAACGTGGTAGCTAGACCTACCAGGTCAGGAGAAGGCTCTCTCCAGGTCTATATCAACAAATTATGATCACTAAAGGCTTGAGATGACTAATCTTAGGCTAGATATATGTGTGCAAGAGGTTTTTTGAATGAATTGATGAATTGTTGGCTCAGATGAGAAGGCAGATTTTGGGTGCGGGGAATGAGGCACAATCTTGCAGGGATCTCGATGGGGCAAGGTAGGCAACTGAATTTGGCACTCTAAATCAAGTGAGATGGATGGATTCATATAGAGGAGGAGTTGAACAGGGCAAGAGAAACCATGGATCCTCTCCAAACAGTGGAAAACATCAAAAGACTAAAGCAAACTTCAAGTAGAGCACTGCACTTTTCAATGTATTCTACTTACACTCCTATTTGTTTAGCCGAGAAGAAATAAAGAGAAATGATACATATAACACATGAATAAATTCACAAAGACATAAGAAAGCATTGTACCAAAACAAATTCCACATGGATCCCAAAGAGTACTGCAAATCCTGGTCTCAATTCCTTAGTCAAAATATTGATATGAGTGTACAATGAAGCTCAAGCCTTTCTCAAGAGTCTAACCATGCCAATGACTGAAAAAATACATAATATAGACAAAGAATTAGCTCATCCTTGCCTCTAGGGGTCGAGCTCACATGTTTAGGGGCTGATTCAACTGATTCTAAACTAGGAACTAGAAATCAGGCAATGAAACAACATCCCTCTAGAAACAAGGGAATTGATTCATTAATTTTCAAACAACCTTTTAACTGATGAATCTACCTAACCAAGTGAAATTTCAACATATTTACATCATGATCCATCAATGTACATGAAATTACACCATAATTTTACAATAAGAAAGTGAAAAAGTCAAACTGGCCAAAACTGGGCGAAAAACAGAGCAAAACTTGGTCAAACTGGCATTTTTTCCTTTATGTGCCGCGCCTGTTTAGACCCACTTTTGGAGGCCTTCCCGATATCCAAATCAACTCCAAGTAGGCTTTTTGGAAAGGTCTACCTGTCTACCTTCCAAACCAGGTGGAATTTTACAATTTTGCCTCAATTTTCCCTATCAAAAATCGAATCTCCCAAGGTTACTTCCTGTGTGTCAAAATAGGGGCAGTGAGGTCATTGTTTTGCGTGTTTTTGACCTTTTGAGGGCTCAAAACTTGCCAAAATTTCTTGTCCATGAACAAGAAAGCATAATTTGTCATGCCAAATCCAAAAATGCTAAGTTTTTTGAATTTGGAGCCTCCTAGCAAAAGCGAGCGCCATGTGGCGTGGCGCATAGGGCATAATTTCCTATTTTTTGTGCGAACATTTGTCAAAATGAAAAAATGCCTCAAATTTCTTGAAATTTGTGCTGATCCTTCTCTATTAAGAGCTATTTTGGGCCAAGGAAGCCTCAACCAAAATCCAAAGTCGATCATGCTCCTTTTGCCTCTTTGAAGGCTTCTTCAATTTTGCCTTTAAATTCCTGATTCGAGCCTTGCAAACTTTGTTCCTCGCCATGTAGTGAAAAACCGTATGTCTCAACAATTTTTTCTCCTTGTTGGCCTTCCCCAACAATCTCTCTAAGTGGATATTGACTCTCTCGAGCCAAGACTCTCGTTTGGCATTGATCTCCCACACGAGTGAAGTGAACTCCACCCTCCTTCTTTGGGCAGCTTGGTGGTTCTCCCTAATGCTTTGTAACTCCATGATTGTGTGCTGATCTTCAAGCTACTTATTTCTCTGCTCCAAGTATTTTATGATCCACTTGGGCCTCTCCAAGTTGAGGGACAAGGCCTTGAGGTCTGTCTATTTCTCTTGGATAATCTCTTTGAGACTTGTGCTTTGCGAGCCCATGTCCATATCATCATCCTCAATAAGAATAAAGTCCCGCTCACCTGAAGGCCCCTCATCTTGCATTGGCCTCTTGCCTTTGTCCTAAACCTATGGTGCTGATGCTGGAAGTGAGGCCCCTTCCACCCCAGGTGGAGATAACACTCACTTTACTGCTGCGAACAACTGCATGGTGCCCTTCTGATAAGTAATAAACACCGGCATACTGGAAACCTGTGTCTCATGACCCTCATGCTGATCAAAAGGTCCACCTATCTCAAGCAAAGCCTCTGATGGTCCCCAAGGAGCTGTGAAAAACTCACGGGAGATGAAGTCCTCACAAGAGATACCCTGTAAGCCGAGCTGATGGATGACCATAATCTTGATGAGAGCAAAATGGTAAATACAGTTGAACTGCTGCTGGGGAGTTTTGTGCTGCACTAGAGTAGTCATCCTTTTGATATTTCGGCACATGAAGTAAGGGATGTTCATCATCCGTACCCTGTAAAATGCATGAGTAGCTTGATATGATAAGCATATAAACGGGAGAACCGGCCCTCACAGCTGAAATAATTCATGATCAATTTCATTAAAGGAGCATATTCATCTTTGAGGTCCCGAAAAGGAAACACTCTCTTGAGCTGTCTCAAAAAACCGGGCTTAATGTACGATTCATAATGCTGCCCGTCAATTTTTTGCCTCTTGTTCCATAGCTCTCCAATGTTAGGTATGCTGGTTGCTAATGAAATGGATTCTGGTGTTAATGTTGAAGTGACACTAGCTAAAGTGGCTTGATCACCATGTAAATGCAACACAAATAGATGAGCCAACTCATGATGAAACTGAATGCTAGCAAACTTCTCACAAAATTCATAACATGACTGATGTAAAAATAAGAGATGGCAAGAGGGCAAGCCTGTAACTCAGCAAGAGAAGTTGGTTCTTCACTAATATGCTTGCCACCTCTATAGGCCTCCTGGGTGCATGTACCCCTGTTGGCGAGTCACTGTGGGTCTCCTCCTCATACTCATATGAAGAATCAGATGCCATCACTGCTAATGAATAAACTGTCTTGGAGCTACCTTTAGGAGAAATAAATGAGTTGTGATGTGTTTGACTGTTGGATGCAAAATAGGTGATTTTATGATGTATCTTAACTTTTTCCACCAAGGGAAAATAGTGAAATGAAGGACTGTGGAGGAATAATTTAGGGAAATAGCGAATTAGGGACTGTTGGGGTAGGGTTAGTTAAGGGAATAGGGATTTAGAGTGTAGTTTGGGACCTTTTCACTTTATGTATGAGACTAGGGTTTTGGTGCATTTTGGATTTTGGGAAAGGGAACTTGGGATAGGGGATTAAGGGATTAGTGAATTTAGGGGGTAGGATAACTTAGGGAGTAAGGAAATCAAGGGACAAATGGAATAAGGGAGTGATGGAGGAATGATAGACTTGGTAGAAAAATAGTTAATCAAAACCTTAGGCAGCAAGTTTCTTTGAGGAATTTCAAATGGTAGGGTTTGATTTTTTAAACATCAAACTTGGATAAACAACAGAGATGGAGGCTCTACCTACTTGTAACAAGACAAATTCATGTGTTTTTGGCGATCTAAGCAAATTATGGAAGTTTTGTGGCTCTCTAGCTATGTGCGCTACGCAGCATACCCAATGTGCCATGCCTAGTGTATGCGCCATGCCCTTGCAAAATAACACAAGAGTCTGAGGCCTAGTGTGCCATGCCTGGTCAGTGCACTGCGCCAGTTACTTGGAGCGATTTTCACCCAATTTCTCACTTGCTCACCACAACAATCTTTGCTTTGCTTTCTCTTTGCTCTTGGAGTGCAAATGAGCTTTCAAACATTTGGAGAAATGATTTATACATGGAGCTTTTCAAATTTAATTTTTCCAAACCCACTTTTATAATGTTTTGCAAATGAATTTATTTCAAACTTTGTTTTTTTTGGACTTTTCACTTCATTTGAGTTTTTTGATGAACTAAATGACCTGAGCTTTGTTTGTTTTGCAGGTGATGGAACTAATAGGGCTAAGGAAAGAAACCGGGATGCAGATAGAGTGATACACAATGAAGAAAACAAAATTTCATGATTTTTGTACAATAAAGGCAAAATACTCTATTTTTTCCTCAAAACAGAGTTTTGAGGAAAAACACATTTTCGAACACTTGGCCATGAAATTTATTGATGTTGGAACCTCCTCATGGCCTGCTAGTTGTTATCAGACACTTTGAAACATTTTTTGACGAAACCCTAATGAAACCCTAAAAAGACCTTTGTAACCTTTAAGACAAAAAGAAGACTGTATATGCTTTTTGATGAGCAAACATGAACCAACAGGTAGATGACATGAGGGAAACTGTAGGAAAGTCACTCCCATCAGATGATCCATGTGCCTAATGGAATGCGGATGACTAGGCGGGACACCTAACATGAAATGCAACAAGAGGATTTGATCTCTGACGGAGGGATGAAGATACCGATGCTAACATTGGATCCAATGGGGATGGTAGCTCCTTAGAGGTGCCAAGAACTACAGATCTTTGGGAAAGCTGACAGTGCCTTCGTCCATTGGGCTATGGAGTCAATAACTTCAATGAAACAAAACTACGCTCTTGACTTAAAGACTCAATTTCAGGACTGAATGTGACTCAACACTGACCCATTTTCAAGACTAAAATTGACTCGAAGACCTGACTCTAAGAAACCAAACTCAAAACTAAAATCAAACTTCAACTTTGTAGCCTTCACCTTGGGCCCCAAGCTAAAGAATGAAAATAGTACACACTTGCAATGGAATTTAAGCAAACTGGTATATACAATGATCAATGGAACAGTAGAAAACACTTCACAAATAATACCGCTAGAGGAGCCGACCGTTGACCACTCCACTCGGATAATCTTTTCCATTCAGCTCTTGTAACAGGAAAGCATTCTCACCCCGATATGTAGCAATCTTGTACAGTCCTTTCCAAAGATTTTCAAATTTGACATGTTTACCTTTCTCCTCATTCCTTGCATCCCATTTCAACACTATGTCTCCTATCTCAAACCTGTTCGCCTTTGCTTTTCATCATATATTCTCTTGATTCTTTCCTGCAGCTTGAAAGTATTCTGAAATACATCCTCCCTAGTTTGCTGCAAATGAATCATTTGATTGATCCTCCACGGAAAACCATCATCTTCGTTGCTCACTTCTTGCAAAAGTTTGACCACCGGGACTGCCAAATAGGTTGGGAAAACTATGTCCACACCGTATACAAGCTCAAAAGGAGACATGCCTATAGATTTTTTGTGACTTACCCTGTCTGTCCAAAGTGCATTGACCAGCTTTTTGTGCCAACTTTTCTTGTTAATTTCTAGCAGCTTTTTGATAATGTTGAAAAGAGACTTATTTGAAGATTCGGCCAATCCATTGCCCTGTGGATAATAGGCCATCGAATGCCCCAAAGTGATTTGATACTTATGAAAAAAATCAATCATTCTTTTCGATTTGAAGGCTGCTGCATTATTAGTGATCAACTTATGGGGACAGCCAAAATGAGACAAAATGTTGTTTTCAAGAAAGGAGATAATTACAGAATTGGTGGACTGCCTTGTAGGAACTGCCTCAATCCATTTGGTGAAATAATCCGTCGTTGTGAGGATCCATTTATGCTGCGCTGAAGAAGAATGATGGATTTCACCAATGAAATCCAAACCCCATTGTTGAAACTGAGCACTTGGTTTGAGTGGCAAAGGCTGCAACTTCCTCTTACCTTGGAAAATCTGACATTCATGGAAGTTGGCCACTATTTTTTTACACATTAGAAAAAAGAGTTGGCCAATAATACCCAGCTCTCAAGATTTTATTGGCGGTTGTCCTCCAAAAAAGATGGCCTCCGTAATCTCCTTTGTGAAACTCCTCCATTACTTGTTTCGCTTCTTCTTCCACTAAACAATTTAGCAGGACACCACCGAGGTCTTTCCAATAAAGTGCACCATTCATGATACAAAATTTTGTAGCTTTCAATTTCAGTGTCCTACTCTTGTTCTTAGCCATTCCGGGTGGTGATGACAGATTTTGGAGTACATAAATAATGTCCGAATACCAAGGAGAAAGGAGGAACATTTCTGATACCTGTACGGGTAGATTCTCTTCATTTTCCTCAGACATAGCAGCAATTAGATTAATGTCCAGGATGTGCAGATTTGACTCAGCCATTAGTTTAGCCAGCCCTTGTCCTTTAATCAGCTTTTTCGGCTTGATTTCCACATCATACTCCAACAAGGCACTAATCCATTTGCCCCTTCTCCCCTCTGGATCTATTTGGACTAGGAAATCCTTAACAGCAGCGTTAGGAACATAAGAAAGGACGTGAGAATGCAAAATATAAACCCAAAAGTCTTTCAATGCCTTTACTAAAGCAATGGCCTGTTTTTCAATAATATTGTACTTCAATGTTGCATCCCTTATGGTTCTGCTGAAAAAAGTGATTGGCTTCTCAAGCTGGTCCCTTTCTTGCATCAAGACCACTGCCATAGTATGATCTGAGGCAAATGAGAACAAAATAAAATCTTGAGTATAGTCTGGGCTGATCAAAACCAGAGCTGAAGAAAGAGCTAATTTCACTAAATTGAAAGACTTAACCGCTTCCTCCGTCCAATTTATTGCACTATCATTTTTTAGCATATTTGTGATCTCTCTTAAGTGTTTTGCAAGATTGGGCACAAAGCGACGTAAAAAATTGATCTTACCATTGAAGGATTGGATTTCTTC
The DNA here is from genome assembly GCA_000404065.3 of Pinus taeda. Lineage (NCBI taxonomy): Eukaryota > Viridiplantae > Streptophyta > Pinopsida > Pinales > Pinaceae > Pinus > Pinus taeda. The sequence goes on from APFE031724858.1 coordinate 18,511, forward strand.
CTTACTTCGTGGAAAATCAATTTTTTGAATTGCCTCCACCCGAGTTGGATCAATGCGGATGCCGTCCTTTGAAATGATGTGCCCAAGACGCTTGCACTCATCCATGGGAAACAAACTCTTCTTTGGATTGAGTGAGATGCCATACTTCCTACACCGCTGAAACACAATCTTCAAATGATATAGGTGATCTTCATCTAAATTAGAGAAAACAGTTAACTCATCAAGATAAACAACTAGGAAAACATATTTTTCATTGGAAAATGCAATATCCATCGCCCGTTGAAAGGTTGCACCAACATTTTTCAAGCCAAATGGCATCTTTGCATAGTGAAAGGTTCCCCACGGAGTGGCGAACATTGTTTTGTCTTGATCATCCTCATGGACCAGAATTTGGTTATAACCTGAATAACCATCAAGTAGTGACATCTGAGATGCTCCAACCACTCGCTGAAGTATATGATCCATCTTGGGAAATGGATAGTTGTCCTTCAAATAAATCTTGTTCAGATTTCTAAAATCAATACATAGCCAAATCTCACCTGTATTCTTGCGTACGGGCACCAAGTTTGAAATCCAATCTGAAAACCTTATGGGGACTTTGATACCGGCTTTATACAATCGGTTCACTCAATCGAGGGCTGAAAATTTGGATTTATTCTCCTTAGCTTTTGACGAAACAACTTTTAATTAGGCTTGAGCGGGATGACATGCTGAATAATACTTGTATCATATGACTTCAAATCGGAATAATCCCAAGTGAATACATCAGTGAAAGAGGATAACAAATTGGTATATTTTTCTCTTACTAATGGAGGCAATGTTTTCAATAATTTTACCATCTTGGGATTTTCAGCTGATCCGATGTTCACGTCCTCAACTCCTTTCTCGGTTGGCTGCAAGCTTGGTTTTCGAGCCACATCGTCATGATCAAACAGCTCCTCTAAAGGGATTAGACCTTTAGGAATGATTTTGTCTTTGAGCTACAAAACTTCTATCTGATTGACCTCTATATCCACATCACCATCGTCATATTCCACATCAATAGAAGTGTCTTTGAATTTACCTTTGTTTTGCAGAAATTCGTCAATCTCATCATCATCTTGAAACACTTGCCAATACCTTTGATTGTCTGGGACAGCTGGGTGGTGTTTCACATGAATCTCAAACTTGTTGTTTGAGTTCATTGGAACTTTCAGATTACTTGTTGTTGTTGCAAGTGAATCGGCAATGATATTCTGAGCACGAGGAACACAAGTTAAAGTATAATCTGAAAATACTCCCAAAATATCAAGCACTGCATTTCAGTAAGCCCGCATTCTAGGATGTTTTGCTTGGTATTCCCCTTTCACTTGCTTGATAACTAGCTCAGAGTCGCCATACACTGAAATCCTTTTGGCATTCAACTTTCTAAGAATTTTTAAACCAACAATTAAAGCTTCATACTCAGCCTCATTATTTGAACAATCAAAAGCTAGTTTATAAGAGCAGACCCTTACATTGCTTGGCACTTTGTTTGGAGCGAAAACAGGGCTGTGAATCCAAATGCCAATTCCAGCACCTTCCCTTCCAACAGCGCCATCAAAATCCATGACCCACAAGCCTGCTTCATCCTCTTCCAGGTGCTAAAATTCCTTATGTGCTGTTTCTTGTCCTTGTTGTCCATCTTTATGCTGCTGGCGGAAGGCTGATTGCTCAGCGGCTTGCCTTTCTTGTTTCAAAACTTCTCTAAAATGTTTAGAGATCTCGGGAATGTCTTCTACCTAAACCACTTGACTATTTACATCATTAAAGCTATCTGAATACAAAACAAATGATTATAAATCAATATGTACATAGTTGATCAAATGATTTACCGGCCTTGCTAGTGATTATGTATTTCATCTTTTGTTCCCGATATAGTTTCGTCATCTGACTGAACACGAGAATGGTAGCATAGGAGAAATCAAGTTGCATCATCCCTTTAATCTTTGCTCCCCAAGATCTGGAAAGGAGCATACCAAATCTGGGAGGTATATCCGCTACGACTACATCCATCAAAACATTTTTGGTCAGAATCTGATCCATGTTGACCACCAAATCCTTGATAAGACAAATGCACCTTACTCTCCTAGAATCGAAAGAGTGAAGGTCATGATACTTTCTCATAATGTCTAGTCCTAATTTCTACATGATGGCCTTAGGCATGAGATTATGAGATGCTCTGGAATCAAACATAGCATTATGCAACACAAAGTCATGCACCCTGAGATTGGTGTAGAAAGGAGCTACATCACTATCTTGAGACTGACCTTCCAATGCTGGCCCAAAAATCAACTCAAGACTGTCATCCTCCACATTCACCATATCAGATGAGGGGTCTAAATTCAAAATTTTGGACATCTGACCTTTATAATTGATGTTATTCATCAACTCGGTCGAAGGAATGGATATTTTTAACTTAGCGATTCCATTTTCTAAGCTAAAACCTGAAACTTTTTCTACCTCTTTCACTGGAACATCTTTCTTTTCAGGTTTATCCTTTGACCCACTTGGTTGATTGGATCTCTCATTTGCTAATGGCATTTTTCTGGTGGTAGGATCAGCTGTCTCTTTTCCTTTTTTTCTGCACATTAGGAGGATCATTCTTTGACACTGTTGCCTCCTTCCTTTTCTGAATTGGGTTCATGGGCACATCTCTATTTCGGAGTGAATATTGTCATTGCTGAGCTAACAAAGAATTCATGTATCCTCTTTGGTACTCATCAGACTCTTCCTCAAGAACAATTTCATTTGCCAAAATGAAATTGTCATCTCTTTGTTCAGCTGAATTCTTGGAATACTCCTCATGCTCAGTGATGAAAATAGGCATATCATTGGGCATAAATATTTTATTTTCTTCTCCAATCACATTTTCCTCTTCATCTGATTCTGGTCCATGTACAAAATTTTGCTGTAGAGGTGTTTGTATCGGCTGTTGCTCTGTTTGATCATGGGCTCGTTGCTCTCTTTGTTTGATTCTATATTTTGGCTGCTGCTAGCCATAGAAGTTAGGATTTCTAACTTGAGGTTCAGGTTTGTCAATTTTCATCCTCTCTAGCATCTACTCCACCTTCCGAAGTACTTGCTCTGATGAGGAAGACTCTTCTTTTATAACGACTTTCTTTTCTGCTCTTACTCTAGCTCTCTTGGCCAGCAGGTTTTCTTCAACGCTGACTGCAATCTTCTGCATGTCTTCCAACGTGGCCGGATCTTTCTCTCTTAGTTGATAGGCCATATCAGTATCAAAAACGTCCAGAAACTTAATCAAGGCTAGCCCCATGGGTGGCCTTAGATGATCAAGGATTGCATTATAAATGGAATTGAATCTAATGCAATAATCTTGGACAGACTCACCAACGTTCCACTTGATGTGCTTGTATTCAACAAGGATTTGAAGAGGATTTTTCTTCACTTCCCAGCGGTCTAAGAATTGTCTTTGTAGATTGGCCAATGTAGTGATACTTGCAGCGGGCAAAGCTTTGAACCATTTCCTAACGTGACCACCAAATGTCTGTACAAATAGTCTCATTGTCACATTTTCTGCATTGATCTCATGAAGATCAAAGAAATCTGTCATTTTGTCCACATGTTGTTGAGCTGTAACACTATGAGGAGTGCCATCAAAAAAAGGAATTTTTCTTTAATAATCGGCAGGCATATCATCCAAATTTTGAGGCAACACAAGGGCTGCAAAACGAGAAGCCATCACTCTTGGTGGATTCAGTCTTAGGGATGATGGAGGAGTGGGTGCAGCTGATGTATGAGGTGTATGAGGAGGGGTGTGTGGAGGAGAAGTAATTTTTGATGTATGAGGAGTAGTAGGAATAGATGGAGGTGATATCACTACAGACTTTTGATCAGATATAATAGGCTGCACAGGGATGGTGGGAATGAAAGGTGGTTCGGTGGGAATCCTTGAGCTGGATGCGATTATAGAAGATCCAAGGGTTGCAGATGCAGTTTCTAGGAAATCAATGATATTTGAAGCCACAATTGTAGTCTGGAGCTGTTTTAAGATATACTCATCAATCGACTTATTACCCCTTTCAGTTTCTAGATCTGCAAGAAATTCCGGATTCAGGACTGTAGAACCAACAACACTTTCGGATTTGGTTTCAAACAATGACAAATCAAACTGTTCAACAAAATCAATATCTTTAAGATACTCAAAAATCACAAGACACGAATGTGATTTGACTACGGGAATTATAGAACTCTCTTGACGAAGGATTCTTGGAATAAGATTGGGATTCTCGTATACAGGAGGAGGATTTGGATCTGGATTGGCTCTGGTATATCTTCTGGAAGCCAGTGTGCTATTATTTCCAAGAGATCAAATGGACATTTACAACTTGTTTAGCCTGTCAAATTCTAAACTTATCATCCAAAAGCTTAGAATTATCAGAAGTACTGGGGTAATTTGCATGTTAGATTTCCCGTTAATAAGGCTAGAACAAATATTGAGTGAAGTAGCATTTATCTACTTGTGCTAATGCAAAGCAAAAGAGTTTCGAAGGCTACTTGGCTAATATTCGGACTCCGTCTGTAGTTTAAAAATGAATAATACTAAAAAACAAACAATCTAGTCCCCAATATGGTCACCACTATGTTAGAGCCTAGATTTAGCTCAGGCTGAAAAGGTAAGATTCTAGGTCCACATCAAACCACGCTTAGCCTGGTAGCTAGCCCTACCAGGTTAGGAGAGGGCTCTCTCCGGGTCTATCTCAGCAAATTATGATCACTAAAGGCTTGATATGACTTATCTTAGGCTAGATATATGTGTTCAAGAGGTTTTTTGAATGAATTGATGAATTGTTGGCTCAGATGAGAAGGCAGATGTTGGGTGCGGGGATGTTGGGTGCGGGGAATGAGGCACAGTCTTGCAGGGATCTCGATGGGGCAAGGTAGGCAACTGAATTTGGCACTCTAAATCAAGTGAGATGGATGGATTTAGATAGAAGAGGAGTTGAAGAGGGCAAGAGAAACCATGGATCCTCTCCAAATAGTGGTAAACATCAAAAGACTAAAGCAAACTTCAAGTAGAGCACTGCAATTTTCAATGTATTCTACTTACACTCTTGTTTGTTTAGCTGAGAAGAAATAAAGATAAATGATACATATAACACATGAATAAATTCACAAAGACATAATAAAGCACTGTACCAAAACAAATGACACAGGGATCCTAAAGAGTACTGCAAATCCTGGTCTCAATTCCTTAGCCAAAATACTGATATGAGTGTACAACGAAGCTCAAGGCTTTCTCAAGAGTCTAACCATGCCAATGACTGAAAAAATACATAATATAGACAAAGAATTAGCTCATCCTTGCCTCTAGGGGTCTAGCTCACATGTTTAGGGGCTGATTCAACTGATTCTAAACTAGGAACTAGAAATCAGGCAATGAAACAACATGCCTCTAGAAACAAGGGAACTGATTCATTTAGTTCCAAACAACCTTTTAACTGATGAATCTACCTAACCAAGTGAAAGTTCAACATATTTAAATCATGATCCATAAATTTACATGAAATTACATTATAATTTGATAATAAGAAAGTGAAAAAGTCAAAATGGCCAAAATTGGGTGAAAAACAGAGCAAAACTTGGTCAAACTAGCAATTTTTCCTCTATGCGCCGCCCCTGATTCTCTATGCACTTTTCCTATTTATACCCACTTTTGAAGGCCTTTCCGATGTCCAAATCAGCTCCAAGTAGGCTTGTTGGAACGGTCTACCCGTCTGCTTTCTATCCCAAGTCGAATTTTGCAATTTGGCCTCCATTTACCCTATCAAAAATCAAATCTCCCAAGGTTGCTTCCTATGTGTCAAAATAGGGGCAAGGAGGTCATTTTTTGAGGGCTCAAAACCTGCCCAAATTTCTTGGCCATGCACAAGCAAGCATAATTTGTCATGCCAAATCCAAAAATGCTGAGTTTTTTGAATTTGGAGCCTCCTAGAAAAAGCAAGCGCCACGTGGTGCGACGCATAGGGCAGAATTTCCTGTTTTTTGTGCCAAAATTTGTCAAAATGCAAAAAATGCCCCAAATTTATTGAAATTTGGGTTGAGCCTTCTCTATTAAGAGCTATGTTGGGCCAAGGAAGCCTCAACCAAAATTTGAAGTCAATCATGCTCCTTTTGCCTCTTTGAAGCCTTCTTCAATTTTGCCTTAAATTCCTGATTCGGGCCTTGCAAACTTTGTTCCTCGCCATGTAGTGAAAAACCATATGTCTCAACAAGTTTTTCTCCTTGTTGGCCTTCTCCAACAATCTCTCTAAGTGGATATTGACTCTCTCGAGCCAAGACTCTTGATCGACATTTGATCTCCCGCTCGAGTGAAGTGAACTCCACCCTCCTTCTTTAGGTAGCTTGGCTTTGTAACTGCATGATTGTGTGTTGATCTTCAAGCTGCTTATTCCTCTGCTCCAAGTATTTTATGATCCACTTAGCCCTCTCCAAGTTGAGGGACAAGGCCTTGATGTCTGTCTGCTGCTCTTGGATGATCTCTTTGAGACTTGTGCTTTGCGGGACCATGTCCGTATCATCATCCTCAATAACAATAAAGTCCCACTCACCTGAAGGCCTCTCATCCTACACTGGCCTCTTGCCTTTGTCCTGAACCTATGTTGTTGATGCTGGAAGCGAGGCCCCTTCCACCCCAGGTGGAGATAACACTCGCTTTTCTACTGCAAACAACTGCCTGGTGCCCTTCTGATAAGTAATAAACACCGACATACTAGCAACCTGTGTCTCATGACCCTCATGCTAATCAGAAGGTCCACCTGTCTCATGCAAAGCCTCTGATGGTCCTCGAGGAGATGTGAAAAACTCACGGGAGATGAAGTCCTCCCAAGAGATACCCTGTAAGCCAAGCTGATGGATGACCATAATCTTGATGACAACAAAATGGTAAATATAGTTGAACTGCTACTGGGGAGTTTTGTGCTGCACTAGAGTAGTCATCCTTTCGATATTTCAGCACATGAAGTAACGGATGTTCATCAATCGTACCTTGGTAAAATGCATGAGCAGCCTGATATGATAAGCATATAAATGGGAGAACCGGCCCTCACAGCTAAAATACTTCATGATCAAATTCATTAGAGGAGAATATTCATCTTTGAGGTACCGAAAAGGGAAAATTCTCTTGAGTTGTCTCAAAAAGGCGGGGTTAATGTATGGTTCATAATGTTGCCGGTCAATTTTCTGCCACTTGTTCCATAGCTCTCCAATGTTAGGTATGCCAGTTGCTAATGAAATGGATTCTGGTGTTAATGTGAAAGTGACACCAGCTAAAGTGGCTTTATCACCATGTAAATGCAGCATAAATAGACGAACCAACTCATGATGAAACTGAATGCTAGCAACCTTCTCACCAAAATTCATAACATGCCTGATGTTGGAAACAAGAGATGGCAAGAGGGCAGGCCTGTAACTCAGCAAGAGAAGTTGGTTCTTCACGAATATGCTTCCCACCTCTATGAGGCCTCCTGGGTGCATGTACCCCTATTGGTGAGTCACTGTGGGTCTCCTCCTCATACTCATATGAAGAATCAGATGCCATCACTGCTAATGAATAAACTGTCTTGGAGCTGCCTTGAGGAGAAATACATGAGTTGTGATATGTCTGACTGTTGGATGCAAAATAGGTGATTTTATGATGTGTCTTAACTTTTTTCACCCAGGGAAAACAGTGAAATGAAGGACTGTGGAGGAATAATTTAGGGAAATAGGGAATTAGGGACTATTGGGGTAGGGTTAGTTAAGGGAATAGGGATTTAGAGTGTAGTTTGGGACTTTGGGACTTTAAGTATGAGACTAGGGTTTTGGTGCATTTGGGATTTTGGGAAAAGGAACTTGGGATAGGGGATTAGGGGATTAGTGAATTTATGGGGTAGGAAAACTTAGGGAGTAAGGAAATCAATGGATAAATGGGATAAGGGAGTGATGGAGGAATGATAGACTTGGTAGCAAAATAGTTAATCAAAACCTTAGGCAACAAGTTTCTTTGAGGAATTTCAAATGGTAGGGTTTGATTTTTTAAACACCCACCATTCATCAACCACCATAACATAAACACCAAACTTGGATAAACAACATAGATGGAGGCTCTACCTACTTGTAACAAGACAAATTTGTGTGTTTTTGGCGATTTGAGCGAATTCTGGAAGTTTTGGGCCTCTCTGGCTGTGTGCGTTGGGTAGCATACCCAATACACTGCACCCAACATATGCACCATGCCCTTGCAAAATAACACAGGATTTTGAGGCCCAGTGCACCGTGCCTGGTCAGTGCACCACGCCTCCTGTCCAGTGCGCCGCGCCAATTACTTGGAGTGTTTTTCACCCAATTTCTCACTTGCTCACCACAACAATCTTTGCTTTGCTTTCTCTTTGCTCTTGGAGTGCAAATGAGCTTTCAAACATTTGGAGAAATGATTTATACATGGAGCTTTTCAAATTTAATTTTGCCAAACCCACTTTTATAATGTTTTGCAAATGACTTTATTTCAAACTCTGTTTTTTTTGGGAATTTTCACTTCATTTGAGTTTTGTGATGAATTAAACGACCTGAGCTATGCTTGTTTTGCAGGTGATGGAACTAATGGGGCTAAAAAAAGAAACCAGGATGCAGATGGAGTGATACACAATGAAGAAAACAAAATTTCATGATTTTTGTACAATAAAGGGAAAATACTCTATTTTTTCCTCAAAATAGAGTTTTGAGGAAAAACATGTTTTCGAACACTTGGCGATGAAATTTATTGATGTTGGAACCTCCTCATGGCCTACTGGTTGTTATTAGACACTTTGAAATATTTTTTGACAAAACCCTAATGAAACCCTAGACCTAATTGACAATGAAACCCTAAAAATACCTTTGCAACCTTTAAGACAAAAGGAAGACTGTATATGCTTTTTGATGAGCAAACATGAACCAGCAACTATATGACCTGAGGGAAACTATAGGAAAGCCACTCCTGTCAGATGATCCATGTGCCTAATGGAATGCAAATGAATAGGCGGGACACATAATATGAAATTTAACAAGAGGATTTTATCTCTGATGGAGAGATGAGGATCCGACACTAACAACTTTATCCAATTTGCTTTGTTCGTTCAGGGTTTCATTTTCTTTCTTGATATGCCTGTTTAATATCTCTAACTCATAGATTTCCTGTTTGAGAGAGTTAGTTAGAGGTTCTTGTGGATTGACATGTTGTTCTGGATTGACTGAGGATTCTAGATCCATTGAGGCACTTTTCTTCTCCAGTGACTCTATGTAATCATAAATTTGTTGCTACACTAGGTCTATGCCTAGAGATCCTCTATTGGGGTTGCCTTTGAAATACTGTTTAGGAGATTTTTGACGACTATGTGTAAATGGAAAATTATCAGGAGATGGTACTGGGGTTTCTTCTTCTTGATTTATGAACTGTTTTCCCTTTGATGATACCTTCTTTACCATACCTCCAAGTCTAGAGCTCCTTCTAAGTTGTAGGGGGCTTATGTTCTCCTCCTTTGTACCATTTTTCTCCTTTCCTATCTTTTCCTTTCTCTTGATTTGTTTCCTAATCTTTGTCATTTTTTCATAGCTTAATTGTTCATCATCTTGTTGTATTAAAGATTCAGGTTTGCTTCCAGTAATTCCACCAGCTTTATTTTTTATCTTCCCTTTTTGCTTGATCTGTTCCCTGATCTCTGTCTTAGATACTGGATCTTCATCATTTTTTTGTGTTGAGGACTCATTTTTTCTTTGTATAGTCATACTAGTCTTTTTCCTCTTACTTCTTTTGATATTACACTCTTCAGGTGATTCTAGTGCCTCTTGGAAATAGTTTCTTATCAATAAGCTTTCCCAAGTATCTCCTATTCTTTTCAAATGAAACTCAACCAATATTTTTACCAACCCATGATGGTACATAGTTGTGTCTATAAATTCTATTTTTTCTGTACATTTGAAGCCATCCTCCTTAAATTGTTTAGAAGGAAGAAAGGGAGTTTGATGTTTCCATTTTCTAGAAAGTTCATCAATAAATGTATATGATAAACATACATGCATCTGAATCGTCCCTCACAGGTAATAAATTTTTGTAATATCAAAAGCATGCTTTCCATTTATTTTTAAGTGTTGAAATAGGAATTCCTTTCCTAAACACAGTGACATCCATACCTAGGTTCCTAAGGATTACCTTCCATGATTCACTGTGAAATTATTTATTTTTGAACCATCTCTCACCAAGTCTTGGTAGTTCTGTAGCCTCTGCTATGTAATATTTTGTTACTGCAAACTTAATGTCCCCAATTTCTACTTTTGTACCATCGAATGATCTAGCAAAATATTTTTTGATCTCTTTGTGATAGCCATCAATTTTTTCCATGAAATTGAGCCATCTAGCCTTTTGCAACATCTCCTTGAGTTGTGGGTATCCTTCCATATATTTTGCCCGTACGGTCTCTGTCCTGACAATGAGTCCCATGGCCTCTATTTCGTAGAATTTTCTAACCTTCTGAATTACTCTCCTGGTCTATGAAATGGACTGACTATGGGTATGGTGAAAAAGAACAATGGGTTTTTGTGGAATAAGTAGATGGTGAGGGTTTGGAGAGACGTGAATACATTGGTCACATCGTAGTTTTGACCATTTAACAGATGGAGTTATTAGAGACCATTTAAGTACAGAGTATGGAGAAGGTAGCGGAGGTGTGGTATGATGAAATTATTATAGACCGTTTGGTACTGAATGTGGAATATGTGGCGGAGATGTGGTGTCATGAAGTGGCAGTCAAATCAAATGATGACTTGTTAAGGAGACATACGATCATTCATATTAAACATGATTTATGTTTGTAACTTGTTGTTTGAAATAAATTTTGCATTTTACCTTTAGAACTTAACCTTTTGCTTGATAATTCTTTTGGTGTTGATCCATAGGTACTTTGAGCATGGTTGATCTCAAAAACTTGATTCTTCAATTTCCCTGCATTCATGATTTATTTGTGAGTTGTACAATTGTGCAAGAACTGATAAGTAAGTTGTAGCTACAGAATCAGATTAGTTGCGGAATGGAATCAACTACAGAATGTGAAAAGAAGGAAAAATGAAATATGGATATGGAATATGAGTGTAAAAATAAAATGGAAATGAGTTATGACAGTGAGATGGAATGAGATGTAAGATATAATGAAAAATAGGGTGAAATGGGGTAAAACTATAAAAATATAAAGTGTAAATGAAATATGACAGTGAGATGAAGTGGAACTGTAAAAAAATGAAAACAGAATGAGATGGAATGAGATGATCAATTTGTAGACTCTAAACTACAAATGAATGTAGCTTTTTGTCACTACTTATTACAGAAAGGAAATGGAAAATATAGGATGTCAGAAATCTCTGATTTTCACCCTATATGTTCTGTATAAGTATGCCAATCAATGATTGGTTTTCAACCTCATATAATTTATTTATTTATTTTTATCATTTTTTTTGTGGAAAAATAAAGACTAAGTTAGTGGAGAAGAAGAATTCTTCTTCACTAGCTTCATTTCAGACTTATTCTGGAAAATCTTATTGAACTCCTCTCTTGGAATTGGTTTTTGATATATCTTCAACCGATGACCATTTACAAGAAGAGGTATTTTTCTTCCATATATCGTCCTTATCTTTACTACTCCGTTATTAAAGACTTCTTCAATCTCATATGGCCCAAGCTAATGAGTTTGAAACTTCCCTTGAAAATCTTTGAACTATGAATCAAACAACAATGCCCAATATCCTGCTTGAAACTTATTCTCCTTAATATATTTATCATGCCGTTTAGCTCTCTACTGTTGGACTATACTGGTTCTTTGAACTGCATCTTGCCTAATTTCATCAAGTTCATTGAGTTGCTCCAATCTATGTTTATGTGCCTCTGATAAATCCAGTCCCAATTGGACTGCCATCTTGAAGGTTTTTATTTGAAACTCTATAGGGAACAGGGTTTGTTTCCCATAAACAAGTTCATAGGGTGTATGTCCCGTTGTGTTCCCCCATGTAGTTTTATAGGCCCATAAGGCTCCAGGAAGCCTTTTTCCCCCATCTGTTCGATGTAGATGCACAGTCTTAGTGAGAATTCCTTCAATCACCTTATTTGTAGATTCAAGTTGACCATTTTCTTGTAGATGATAGGGAGTAGATTTCCTATGTTTGATCTTGTAATCTTCCACAAGATCCTTCACCATTTTAGATATAAATTGAGATCCTTGATTTGTCACAATTTCTCTCGGAACACCAAAACGAGTGAAGTTGTCCTCAAAAAGAAAATTAACTACAGATTTTTCATTAGCAAAAGGTAATGCTTTGGCCTCTACCCATTTAGTTACTTAATCAGTGCATACCAATATATATTTCTTTTGCTTAGATGGAGGATTAATTGGTCCAACAAAATCCAAGGCCCATTTTTCAAAAGGTTCAATGAGTACATGAATTTGTAATGACACTTCATTTGAAGGAGCAAGTTTCCCTACCCTCTGGCAATTGTCACACCTTGTAACATATTATTTGGCATCTTTGAAGATGGATGGCCAATAATATCCTAAAGAAAGGATTTTATAGGTTGTCATGTCGTTAGCAAAGTGTCCACGACACGACTCATCATGACATGCCTTAACAATCTCAGGCATTTCATCTTCCCTAACACATCTTCTAATTATAAGATCTAGACCTATTTTATACAATTCATTAGCGATCCATGAGTATCTTGCACTTATCTGAATGATTTTTCTTTTCTCTCTAAGAAACAAATGTGAAGGCAATTTCCCTGTGACTAAGTAATTAGCAATATTTTCAAACCAAGGAGTTTGAGTAGTCACTACAAAAACATATTCATCAGGAAACTTATCTTCAACCAGAGTGTCATATTTGATATTTTGAATTTTGGACAAGAAATCAACAACTCTGTTTTTTTTTCCAGGTCTATCTAGCACAGTAATATTGAATTCTTGCAAGAGTAAAAGACATCTTGTAACTCTGCCATTAGTAATAGGTTTATTCATTAAGTATCTAATTGCGGAGTGATCTGTATGAACAAAGGTTTCATACCCTATTATATAATTTTTGGACTTGTTGATTGCATGAACAACAACTAAAAATAACTTTTCAGTTACAGTATAATTCAACTCAATGAGAGTCAAATTCTTACTTGTATAATATATGGCGTAGGGAATCAAATCTTTTTGTCCTAGTACAGTGCCTAGATCTATATCTGAAGCATTTGTTGAAATGTGAAAAGGTAGTTTCTAATTTGGACCTATCAAGATGGTTGCTTCAAAAAAATTTGTTTTTCAAGTCTTAAATGCTAACTGGTAGTTAGGATTCCAGTTGAATTCACAATCCTTGGTGAGTAATATGAAGAGTGGGGATGCTATTTTAGTGAAATTTTCTATAAATCCTCTATAATATCCTGTAAATCCTAGAAAAATTTGAGTATCCTTGTGGCAATTTTGAATTGATAATTTAGAGATGACTTCAACTTTAGATTTGTCAACTTTAATCCCATCTCCTAAAATGTGATGCCCTAAAACAATAACTTCTGTAAACATCATAAAACATTTTTCATGGCTTATGAAAGTTTTGCTTCCTTACATCTTTCAAGAACTTTTTCCAATTTTTCCCAAGCTTCTTCAAATGTATTCCCATAGACTGTAAAGTCATCCATATATACCTCTACACAATCATGTATTAGATCAGAAAAAATTCCTAGGACTACTCTTTGGAATGTTGCAGGTGTATTACATAACATAAAAGGAAGTACTTGGTAGGCATAGGTTTTGTTATGTTCCTATACCAATAGGTGTCATATATCATGATTGACTTGGTTTAGCTCTATAATATGTGCATACCTTTGCTTGTTGCAAATGTTTTCCATATTCAAAAAATTAAAAAATGTAAAGAGGGTATGTCCTAAAAGAAAAATCAAAGAACAAAAAGAATAAAGAAAACGTCAAAAAATGAAAGAAAATGAACCCCAAGAAAAATAAAAGACTATGAAAGTGTGCAAGTCCAAATGCCACTGCTATTTTACTTTTTGCATAATAATGATTATGTGCAACTTGTTACTTATGCCACAATCCATGGTAACCAAATAGTTTAATCTTGGTGATTCCATGTTTTGAATTTCATGCTTAGAGATAGAGAATAAAATTTGACCAAATTGTTTAATCTTGGCAAATAAGCAAATAGGTAGAGTAAATAAAGAAGGAGCTCAACAGTTTAATATGATCCCTTGGATGTAATAAGGATAGACTTAGATAGAATTCCATCATAAAATAAAAGAAAATTTTGATAAGGGTTTTCTAGTTTAAGTGCACCCTAATAAAAGAAGTAAAGATGGTAGGATGTGTAGGTGGGTAAGTAGATGATTGGTTGCAGAATTATGTATCATGAATAGTTAAATTAAAATCTCAAATCATTTGCTTTCATCATTACATTACTTTAGTAAAGCATGGATGATAATGAAGACATTACATCATTCATTAACTTCCTCACTCATTTTTTCCCTAAATTTTACTAATTTCCCATAAGTACTAAAGGCACCAACAACCTAAAAGTTAAAGGAGCTCAGAGAATTTGTCTGACTTCTGGACCGAACCCTCGGCCCAATAACTTGTAAGGCCTAAGTTCTAAAGCCCCTTCATCAAAATTCACCCCCTCCATATTTCATTCATTCCCTTTAAATTCTTTTCCTAAGGTAAAATCACTCTTTTTACTTATGAAAAATAAATGGTTCTTCACAAAAACCCCCAAAAACACATTTTAGCCTAAGTCATAATGTTGGATGATGAATGTATTTTCAGAAACATTTACTTAGCACCTTTTGTTTTCCATAGTTCATATTAACTTTTAATTCTTATTATTTAAATCCTAAAAGGAATTACCCTTTCCTATATATATTATTAATAAAAACCCCAAAATTAATAAATATCCCATTCTAAAGGTTTTAAAAATAAACCATAATAAAGTTGATTAAGTTGGATTAATTAATCGAATCGCGATTAATTAAGATCCAAACCCCCGATGTGTTAAAAAGGGATTAATTAGTCATCTGGATCAATTAATAACCTATCCACCAATAAAAGCATTCCCAATATAGTTAAAGTCATTTAATTATGATGATTATGTCATCGGGTCCCCACCATTAACTCCCTAACACCTTCCACCGCCGACTGTCGTCCGATCTCCCTTCCCTCATCTAACAATCCTCACTCATATCGCGTGGGCCTTTTGTTCAAACATTAACCACGTGATATAAGTTATTTTAAATTTTTTCCAATGCTATGGGTCATTCAATTTGTGGCATTGCGCGACCCTCCACCAAAACCACCAACCTCCCACAAGTGGTGCAATCAATCTTGCTTACCGCGTTCACTAAATGAAAAAATGTCCCATCGTCAGTTAACATCAATTGTTGTTTTCCCATTCACCCGCCAAAAGTCATTTACTTTGTGCATAGAAACAAAAATGTTCATTTTTTTCCTTTTTTCCGAGAAAAAAGACTTATGTTCCATGCACACACAGAGTACGTCCAGACTAGTAACTGATTCCCAACAACCAACCACCATCAATTTTTGAACTCCAAGCCACTACAGAGTACTGTGTGCATCCAAAAAAGCTTTCACCATAGCCATTTGTCCCTTCAGTCAACCATAACTAGGTATTTACCATATTCCTTGTCAGAAACACTAGTTTGTACTGAAACTTCCACCAAATCACTCTAAAACTCATGTAATATAGTACAATTAAGCTGTTTTTTAGTCTCGAGGTTCCCCAAGCACCCGTTTTACCTGGAATTATCGAAAACCCCAACTTTCTTCCTTGAAAACACAAGAACCAAGAATGGAAGCTCCTGTTGCCCTACATATCACTCCAATCACTACTCCCCACAGGGATTTGGACCACCTCCCCTTGGCTGACAAAGATTTTCAAATCAAATACCTTACTCTTGAAGAAACCCCCTTGAAACTTTACTGCAAGTATCGGGAAAATTATCTGAACAATGCTGATAAAATAGGTCTTTGGGAGTCAAAACTATCTAAATATCAATTCCCCACTATCCATAGTTTCCCATATATTGTCCACCTATGCCATGCAAATTACAACCCCAATATAAGAGTTGTAATGTCCCCTGACCAGACAATTCTTTTCACCATTACAGCTGAGTCTATAAATGAAATGTTGCAATTATAGCCTGGCCAGGACCTCACCCCCTTTTCCATTGCCATTTTACTTGAGAAATATTCAAGGCTGTCCATTTCTGAAATTAACAAAATCTGTCAAACTTTCATGGAAGAAAAATACAGGCCCAAAGAACCCCCTCCTTATATGTCAAGATTCTTTACAACTCTGGGTAAAGATATCATCACCATGAGTGCTTGCATTTTGGGTTTTACTACTAGTGAATATGTTGATGAGTTGACCTTAGCGTATATGTCAATTTTCACCCCTGGGCAACCTCTTGCATCCAAATTTGACTATGCTACATTCATTACTCATAAAATGCATGACCAATTCATGAGTTTAGAGAATGAGAGAGTATTTAAATATTCTTTAGTCCTTTATCTTCTTTTCCTCTATTACCAAAGTGATAAATTCCCTTTCTCTGTGCAAAAGCTTGACACCAGGGGGAACCCTAGGTCAGTCATATTCTGGACTTCCATTTTTCACAATTCACCTTCTTCTCCATATCCTTATACAGATTTCATTGATAAATTTGTGCATCTAGTCACTACCATATTAATAGGAAGTCCCCCTCCTAGAATCAGTGATGATATTAAAAGAATTCTTCAGTTATCCAAGCAATACAAGGATGGGGATTGGTATTTGTACCAGAATCATATGGAGACTAGAATTTATGGATGTGAACTTCCTCCCTTAAAACTGCTTAAATACCTTCCCATGCAATTATTTGCCTTGGAGTACTACAGACAAATGATCAACTCTGATGAAATCCACTTTATGAAGGCTAAAAGGAAAGCTTAGTTAAGGATAAAGGACCATCTAGGACCATTCATTTGCAACAACAAAAAAGTAGGGAAAGAGGCAGCGAAAATCCTTAAGAGATTGAGATTGAAGAAGAGTTTCATCTGGCCTTATGATCCTCATAGCTTCATCTGTGATAGAAGGCAGAAGCATAAACTGTCCCCCTACATCCATCATAGATTTCCAGAGATAGAACAGTATGCAAATCAAAATGAATGGGTGGCAGGAACACTTATAGAACAGGATAGTACATAAGTTGAAGTGGACAATATTATGAAAGATTTGGAAAAAAGACTTGATATGGATTCCTTTGTACAGGTGTCTGAATAATATTCATAGAGGCCAACACAGGAGCATAGTGCACAAACATCAGGACAACCAGAGACTTCAGTATAGGGAAATATTCAAGGTCACATAGTATTTTTGAGGAGTTGAACCAAACTGATACAAACATGGGAAACCCTCCAATATTGCAAACCCCTCTTAATGAGGAAAGAATTCAAAAAAGAAGTAAGAATGAGGCTAGCCCCTCTACAGTTCCATTGGACCACGCGTATGTAAAAAGGTAGAGATTAAATCCTTTGTTCGAGGAGGAATATGAAGAAACAAGAAGTGATACAGTGCAGACAACACTAGTAGGGGAGACACCATCTACCTCCAAAACACAAGCATTAAGCAGACAATGAAGTGTAGAAGTGTCATCACTAAGGGAAACTTCATAACAGATCTAGGATTTGGAAGAAAAATACAAAGAGATTAAGGCTAGGAATGAGAAGCTCAAAGCTCAAACCTATGCCCACTATCTAAAAATGGCACCCACAAATCAGACAAGATTGATGTCAGCTTTTGACATCAAAGAGGGAAAGATGCAAATGAGTTATTTGAAACCAATAGTACAATAGCCAAAGTCCATGGCTAATTATTTCAAAACAAAATTTGAAGTCCTTGCCAGAGACATCCACCCAATTGATCAAATTGATCTCCATAAGCAAACATGTGAGATGGTTTATTCAACATTGACCAGTAATGCCATCACTTCACATCAGTTGGAGAATTCTATAAATAATACTACAACACAGTTACAATTGGAAAGAGCCTCTTCTCAGGCTAAGTGTACCAGGATAAAATCATTAGAAGACCTTGTGATTGAGTTGGGACATGATCCCAAAGATGTTGAGGCAGCAGGAAGATTGATAAAGAAAAATAATGATGACATCACTGCACTCCAAACAGGGTGTGTCGACCACCATGCCTCAGACTGCAACACCCATAATTTCCACATCAGTGCCATCCACTATTGCAACATCTTTGGCACCTAACATTCCCCTAGCAACAACTCTACCAGCAACAATAACAGGTACATCAGAAGCAACAACAGCTTCAACAAAGCAGACAGAGTACTTAATAAAGTCCATGGAAGAAATGAAAATCCAAGAAACTAAAATAAAGAAACTAAAAGAAATGGTTAGCAGCTTGGAAAGAAACTATGAGTTATCACAGATTAATTACACTGAAGAAGCGAGAAAAAACAGAAGGATGATAGAAAAAATTAAGACATTAGAGAAGGACTTAACATTGGAAAAACCTTTGAAGGAGATTAGAGAGATTTTATGGACCAATGTCATTGATTCTATCAATGATATTTGGTCTTCTATTTAGATCATTTTTGGACAAACTGAGTTAATGAAACTAGCTATAGAGGCTATGCAGAAGACCCGGGAAGAATTGGGAGAAAAACTGAAGAGGCAACCCAATTGATCAATTTTTTGAATAGCAAAAGAAAGAAACAACTGGAACAATGGGATATTGAGGATTGAACTGGTACTATCCTTGAAATTAAGAAATCCTTACTAAAAATAACTTAATGCTTAACCTGGAAAGAAGATGTCAAAGTATTCAGGAGGACATAGATGATTTTATGTTAAAATATGGCATTCTAAGAGATAAAGGCCTACCAAGTCCAATGGTCATAAATGATAAATTGATGACTCATGAAGACTATGTTGAGAAATTACACAAACAAGCCAAAAGTCAAGCCAACTCTTCCACAGTGAAAGCACTACCCACAGGAAAAGTGTTTTATGATGGTTTGGAAAACCTTTTTTATATTGAACATGAAGTAAAACACTTGTTTACTGTTCAGCCCAATTTTGCAAAGTACATTGAGTCTGACGAAGTATACAAGAAATTGATCATGATGAAAATACCTAATGAAGAATGGTGGACCAGTATGACTGATATCCTATAATTTACTATGGTAACTCTGAGGTAAACATAAAATATTTACTAAGGTAAAGGTTGCTAAATAGGTAAAGAGTATCAGTAGGGAAAAGTAAACAAAGATCCAGCACACAATTACTAAAGCAACAGTAAGAGGCAAATCCGAGTTTCAACCTCCAGCTCATGCATGAATAAAGGGAAAAAAGTAATCAATTTTCCATCTGTCTCTATATTTTTGTAAAAGATTTTTGTATTTCCTAGAATGAGTCTCATATAGTTATGAGATATTTTTGATGTAATTTTTGTATAAATACTTATCCATTCAAAGTATTGAGGATGGATTCTATAACATCTCTGTAAATCTATGCTTTCAAGTTGAGAAAGCTTTTGTACTCAAATCTAGATTTTTTTTGGAAAAGAAATGAAAGTTGAGGACATTTCATCAGATTCTCATGCAATATAATTACAAATAAGTACTATATCCTTGTGATTTTATGTGTTTTATATATGTTTCAATGCTTCATGCATCTAAATCTAAATGGTAAAATAGTCAAAGTGTATCAAAATTAGCTTTATTTCTCTCTACTATTAGCAGTCTACCATTTATATTTTTTCTTCTAAACTATCTCGATAAAGGAATTCTTAACTGCTCTTCTATCCTTGTCGTTTTTCTTTAATAAGTCCTTGGTATTGGATTCTTGATTGCCTTCTGCTAGGTGACCTATCTTCCCTTCCTCCTTCTAATTTTAACTTGAGGATTCTTAATTGCCCTCTAGTTTTAAGAAGAAATATCATCCATTCAAGCCCCAAAGTTTGTTTTTCTTCTGTTATCGTGCCTGTTGAACTCATACCTCTGCAATTTGAATTGATCCAGTGAATTATCCCTTATTGAATCCATAGCCCAATCACCTAAAAGCCTAGTTTTCCCATTTGTTTTAGAACTCCACCACTCTCAAACAAAACAACCTCATCCAACATTAATACTAGCCTAAAACCCTTTCAATCATAGCTAAATCATAAAGAGGGAGCCCTATCTGAACTTAGGTGGGCTAGCACCTGAGTCTAAAAGTTGGTTTGTAGTTACCTTAGATCCTTTCCTTCTTCTAATAACTTATAAGGAAAATCTGAGTGATAATATAGTGGCGGCCATACTGGGGAAGAACTAATCCTCAGTTGAAACAAACCTTTGAGAAACCTAAAAGTTTAATTTAAAGTATCTTAAAGGATTGTTAGAAGTTGTTTTGAAAATCCATAAAAGAATAGCATTTAAAAGACTTGAAATCTCACTTCAAGGAGAATTGATTACACCAGGGCTAACCCTGATCCAAATCCTCCCCCCGTGTTTGAAAATCCCAACCTAATTCCAAGAATCCTTAAAAGACAAGAAAGTTCATTGAGCCCCCAACCTTTGTACAGATCACAATCATGTCATGTTGAGTGGCTTTTCCTAGAAGATCTTCCTTTTGACGAACATTTTGAACTCTCTCTATTTAGAACCACATATGACAGTGAATTGTTGGACCTAGTCCAAGATCCAAAATTCCTCAGATAACTTGACACCCAACGAGCTAATTTGTCAACTGATCAATATCTGCAGGATTCCATTCAGTCATCTCTTACCACCGATAGAACACCTAAAAGTTCTGAAATAACATCACTTTCTGCTAGTTCATCATTATTTCCCCACTCTTCTGAAGTTCACTCCACCCCTCCCTTCACCCCTTCACTTCCTTTCCAACCAATCATCACTCAACAACCCACTAGTACTTCCATTTCTTCCTCCACATCCCAAACACCTCTTGTTACCCCAACTCCTGTTCATACTACTACCCAACCTAGAATCATGGCCAATAGATATGCTCCCCTTGTGATGCCTACTCCTTTAGGTGCCATGCCTCAGGACTATCAGAGTAAAATTACTACTTTTTATGGCACTAGAATTTACACAGCTCATCAACACACTAAGAAAATGACTGACTATTTTGAGATATATGAAATTGACAAAGTTGACGTTCAAATGAGAATTTTTATTCAAAGTCTAACTAGGGAAGTTAGAACTTGGTTTAAATCTTTAGCCACCCAAAGTATAGATAGTCTAAGAGTCCTTTACCAACAATTCTTGAATAGGTGGGAGGAAAGGAATGACCCCCTGTAGATTTTATTTGAATATGAGAACCTTAAAAGGGGACCTCATGAAACCATTCAGGACTATTGTGCTAGGTTCAATAGTGTTTATAGTGCTATTCCACTCAACCTTAGACCCCCACCTGGTTTAGCCCTAATCAAATTTCCTAATGGATTTGATTCAGATATGGCTTTCTAGTTAAGAGAAAGAAACCCCCCCACTCTGGAAGAAATGCAGAGTGTAGTAGTAAGAGTTGAAGTTAACCTACTTTCCAAAAGAGCCAAAGCCAGGAATGATAGAAGTATACCCATGAAGGAGGAAACCACACCCTTTGAAAAAATATGGATGCTATAGTTAAAGGAATGGATAGATTATTGGACAGAGTTGAAATTATTGAAAGAAAATCTCATTGGGATGGCCAACAGGCTAACTCAGGGAGAAATCCTAACTTTAGAGAAAATCAAAACCAAAATGTTGGAAAGAATATTCTTGACTAGAACATCAGACCACCTTTCCAAGAAAACTTTGCAGAGGCCTCCCCCTCAGAAGACCCTGAACAAGATACTCAGATAAATTTAATGGGTCTAGATGATGAGGAAAAATTTTTCCTAACTCAGGATGACCAAGAATTATACATGATCCAACAATTCCAAACCCAAACTGGAGAATCATTTGAATTTAAACAGGGGTATGATTCTACTATTTTCGAGGTACATAAACAGTACAATTTAAGAAGGAAAAGAAACATTGATGCCCCAGAACAAAATCAAAAAACAACTCCTAATCAATTTGACAAAATTAAAACAGCTCCAGTAATCAAAACCCTTCGAATCTTGTCTAGATCAAATCAGAACCCCCACAACCCCACCATTGAAGATGTGTTTCATAATCAGCCCAATAATGAACAATCTTCCACTTCTCTTCCCTCCAAGGAAACAGTGGAAGAGTCTCCAAAGATCATGTTAGAAAAATCAACAAAGAATGTCTCAAATCCTGAAAGAGAAGAAAACATAGAAAAAGCTGCTACCAAAAATCCAAAACTTCAAACAGATAAAGCACCTTTTCCCTTTAATCTTGGAGCAAAGGTGGCTAAACTTAAAATTTCAGTTCCTTTGACAGAACTGGTAAAACATGGTGCTTACAGGTCTCAGATAATCAAATCATTAAATGTCATAGAGAATGAAGATTCTATGAATCTCTTTGATGATCAACCTAAGTTACTTTTTGGACCAGATGTTAATGGAAAGCTAGTTGAAGGAGGGGTACCACCCTTCTATATCAGCCTTAACATCCACGACAAAACCCTACACAATTCCATGCTAGACTATGGAGCCTCACACAATCTTATGCCAAATTCTGTAATGAAAAAACTCAACTTGGATATCACCAGAACGTATAAAGATCTTTTTTCCTTTGATTCAAGTTAGGTTAAATTCTTAGGTCTCATAAAATATTTGTGTGTCTCTCTAGTTCAGTATCTTACCAAAACTATACTCATGGACATTGTTGTTGTTGATATACCACCTGAGTATGGCGTATTGTTATTTAGATCCTGGGGTGCTAAACTCCAAGGATCTCTTCAATTAGATATGTCTTATGCTACCATTTTAGTTTTCGTACATTTTAAGAAGTTGTATAGAGAAACTTTGATGAAGTATGTAGTTAGTCAGGAAAAGCCTTAGAACTTTCCTATATATTCAATACATTCTGACATGGATTCTTTTATTCTTTACAATGCTGAAACTAATCAAGAAGATATCCAAACTGATAACAGAAGAACCAAAATAAATTGCAAAGGAGAATTCAGATGTCCAAATCCAAGAGATATCAGACAACAAAGAAAATCTAGAAGCCTTAGCTAGGAAAGATTCCACTACCCTAGATGAAAATTATGAACATGAAATCCTATGGCATTTGGAATTTGATGGTTCAATAAACAAGCTAGGTGCAGGAGCAGGCGTATGGGTTCACAATTAGGAGAATGATCATGCAGAAGGTCATGCCTACAGGTTAAATTTCAAATGTACAAATCATATAGCCGAGTATGAAGCACTCCTGTTAGGACTGAAACCGGTTAAAAGATTAGGATCCATATATGTATCAATCATGGGAGATTCTAAGTTAGTGATTAAACAAATCAAATCTATTTACATGACCAAGGATCCTAGGTTAGGAATTTATAGAGGAACAATTATAGAAATACTAAATACCTTTTTAGAAACAAAACTTGTTGTCATCCCCATAAAACACAACATGCAGGATCATAGCCTAGCCATGTTTTCTAGTACTTTTAATTTGCCTTTCAATCCTAATCATCAGTATACTGTTGAGGTCAAGCATAGACCTACAATTTCTGATAATTTAAAGAACTGGCAAGTATTTGAGAATGATCAACAAATCAATAACTTTTTAACTTTAGATGATGAATTTGTAAATACAAACATAGATACTAACATAGCAGTAGATTTTAATTATTCTAATCAAGTAGAAATAAATGAACTAGAAGGAAATCAAATAAAAGACAGACTTCATCCTACAAAATTCACAAAAATAGATATTCAAGATTTAAAACAAATGGAAATTGATGAACTAATTGATGATGAAACTGAAGTCATAAACCTCAAAGATAATTTCTTTCCCAAAGGATTAACCCCTTTGGAGGACTTATTCGACTCAAATGATATTACAAAAAATCCTAAGATGGAGCCCTTGAAAGCAGACATTGAAGAATGCAACATAGGAAATCAAGAGAATCCTAAGATGATAAAATTGTCTAAATCATCACCCTCTGATGAAAAGCTGAAATATATTGAGCTAATGAAAGAATTCCAGGATATTTTTGCCTGGACTTATGAAGACTTAAAATCCTATGATACCAACATCATACAACACACTATCCCTTTGTTATAGATCTAACCCAGAAATATATGATAATAGAAATAAACCCAAGAAATAACAAGATCTGAAATATAGAGAAATTCTTCACTTTATTAATATCAAACCCTTAAGGTAAGGCAACACCATACATTCACTCCTTATGGAAGGAGAACACTCCACAAGCCATATGCCTTTTCATACAATAATCCTTGACATCTCTCAATGTGGAGTCTCTAGCCTCTATATAGACCTCATACATACAATACCATGGGTCATTACCATGGTTCCCTCAATACCATCTATCTAATACCATGGGCCCATTACATTATTACTAACTACTTGTGGTCCCTTACATGATTTAGGTTAACCACCTTATTTATTACTATGGCCCATACCATTATTAAATTATTCCCTTGGGTACCTCCCTTTCTACCCCATGTTATCCCCCCTAGGTATATAACACCCTTTGAAAGAAGATCAGAAACCTTTTAGGCAAAAGTTAAGAAGAATCAATCTTGTTTTATTACCTTCCATTGAAAAGGAGATCAAACAAATGTATGAACCAGGAATCATTTCCCCCATTAGGTTTTCAGATTGGGTATCCAATCTTGTCCCTACAAGAAAGAAAACAAGATAAATCAGACTGTGTGTTGACCTTAGAAACTTGAACAAAGTCTCACTCAATGATAACTATCCCTTACCTAAAATGGACCACATACTGCAAAGGGTAGTAGGTTCCACAAGGATTTCACTTTTAGATGTATTCTTGAGTTACAACCAAATTTTAGTCCATCCGGATGACCAAGAAAAAATCGCATTCACAACCCCATGGGGCACCTTCATCTATATTAAAATGCCTTTTGGATTGAAAACTGTAGGGGCCACCTTTCAAAGGGCAATGGATATTGCCTTTGCAAAGGAAATCCATGACTTCTTCATTATATACCTTGATGATATTACAGTATTTTCTAAGTCAGATCAACAACACCTGGATCATCTTAGGCAAGTATTTGTTAAATGCAGAAAATATGGCATCTCTCTAAACCCAAAGAAATATTTATTTTGGTTGGAAGAAGGAAAACTATTAGGCCACATTACCTCTAAAGATGGAATCAGGATTGACCCATCTAGGATTCAAGCGATCTTGCAAATGCCTTACCCAAGAAACATTAAAGAACTTCAGGCATTTTTAGGAAAATAATTTTTTTAAGAAGATTCATCTCCAATTTAGCTGAACTAATTAGATTATTGAATAATATGTTGAAAAAATATTCAACTATTAAGTGGATAGTAAAGGCTAAACAATCATTCGAAGAAATAAAATTAGCCTTAACTCGAACACTAGTCCTTACAAGCCAAAAATTTGACAGAGACTTCATGATCTTTTCATTTGCATCAGAACACACCATAGCTGCAGTCTTACTAGAAAAGGATGATCAAGGATGTGAAAAACCAATAGCCTTTTTTAGTAAAGCTCTTAGAGATGTCTCATTAAAGTATAAAATAATGGAAAAACAAGCTTTTGCTTTGGTAAAAGCTATCAAGGATTTCAGAGTGTATATAGTATTCTCATGTAATAGCTTATGTTCCCAATGTTGTTGTCAAAGATATCTTGACCGAGGATCGAGTTGATGGCAAAAGAGGAAAATGGATAGCTACTATTTTAGAATATGATATAGAGAGAAAACGTACCAAGTTAATTAAAGGTCAGGGATTGGCCAAACTTATGGCACAAACAAATTATACAGCCTTAGATATAAATCTTATTGTAGAACTGAATAACAAATAGGAGATGTTGACTCCACAGATCAGCTGACCCTTTCTAGATTCCCCCTGGTATGCTGATATTATATATGTTCTACAAAACCTGCAGGCTCCTCCAGGGTTTTCTAGAACTAAGAGTAGGTTTTTGAAAATGAAAGCTTCAAAATTTTGCATTATAGATAATACTTTATTTTGGAAAAATCATGAAGGAATTTTGTTGAACTGTTTATTAAAAGAAGAATCTGACAAAGTACTCCAAGAATTTCATGCAGGGGATTGTGGTGAACATCTCTATTGGAAGTCAACTGCTGAAAAAAATTCTAAGAGCTGGATTTTACTGGTCAACCTTGTTTTCAGATGTGAAAAAATTTGTAACTTCCTGCCATAAATGCCAGATCTTCGAAGGCAAAAGAAAACTTTTACCTTTGCCTTTGAAACCCATTTCCACAGAAAAAGCTTT
Organism: Pinus taeda; assembly: GCA_000404065.3. Lineage (NCBI taxonomy): Eukaryota > Viridiplantae > Streptophyta > Pinopsida > Pinales > Pinaceae > Pinus > Pinus taeda. The sequence goes on from APFE031724858.1 coordinate 44,994, forward strand.
TCAACAATGGGGTCTTGACTTCATTGGAGAAATCCATCCACCTTCTTCTGCTCAGCATAAATGGATACTCACTGCAATTGATTACTTTACCAAATGGATAGAAGCTATTCCCTCTAAACAGGCCACTGATACTATAATAATAGGTTTTCTAGAGGCTAATATTTTGTTTAGGTTTGGTTGTCCCAACAAAATAATCACCAATAATGTTGTAGATTTCAAGTCAAAGAAAATGATTTATTTCTATCACAAGTATCACATAACACTTGGCCACTCCACAACTTATTATCCTCAAGGGAATGGACTTGCAAAATCCTCCAATAAAAGTCTAATGAATATTATCAAAAAACTATTGGAGGATAATAAGAAAACTAGGAACAAGAAATTAACCAATGCTTTGTGGGAAAATAGGCTTACAACTAAGAAATCCATTGGAGCCAGTCTATTTCTGGGAAAACTAGTGTCTTGTTGAACGACTAGCCCTCTAGGTTTGGCAACTACCCTAGAAACGACAGCTTAAAGCAATCCGACGATTTCGTCTATGTGTAACAGATAAGAGAAAGATAATGGAACCAGCCTGGAACTTCTGCTTAATCCCTTGGTTGATCCCTTTCTCCCTTGACAGAGCTTGCAACTCCTCCCTGTACTTAACTCGCTTGGAGAGTACTTGCACAAATACAGTAACATAAAACAATCAAAACACTGTGATTTGTTACAACAAGAATCAGGTATATAATGAACAAATGATAGCATTAGAAATGATAACATTCACAATTGCACAATCATATGGAAGAAAACTTGAAGAACTTTATTAAATAGAAGGGAGAATTACAACCCAGTTGCCTGATCCAGCATCATCCGACCAACTTCAATCCCTCTTCACCTCATGAAATAGCAAGATCACACCAACAATACAATGCTCTTTCCTCAAATACAAACTATCAGCACTTCCTTGCAATTCACAATATTCCAGCCTCTAGATCTCTTA
>APFE031724858.1:47979-60836 GCA_000404065.3 Pinus taeda
GCACCTACAGCAGTTTCGTAGCACAACTTTGGTCCATCATTTCTCCCAGATAGTAATGGATCTGAAGAAAAGGGAAGAGGTTTTTGTACTTCAGTATCTTAAGGATGAAAACATCTTTCACCTTTCAAAGAGGAGTTTTCCACTGCTCAGGAAAGCTTCTGGAAGTTAACTAGTAAAATCAGTTTTTTCTGCTAAAACAGGCTGCTACAGGGGTTTCGTAGCGCAAAATAGGATTTTTACATTGTCTGTGCTACGAAAACGTGGATTCGTAGCTAGTTTTAAAATTTCTCCAACAGCCAACCTGTTTGAAATCTTGTCCAATATAATACACCTGCCTGACCTATGATCCTTCTCTTCTGTAAACAACTCCATGGAATTCTTGCAAGATGAAAATTGAAAGAGCTTGCACCATCTTAATCTTGATCATTGCCTCGCTTGAAATGAAAAGGGAAGCTACTTCACTTGGAATTCAAAGAATTCTGATTGAGTGCTTGTCAATTTGCTTCTCATAGATGAACCCATACATAATCATAACTGAAAATACTTCGCTCCTTTTTTGAGATTTGAAAAATGACTTGACCAAGACTGACTTACAACTTTGAAACCATACAAGTTGTCCAAATTGTTTTTTTGAGATTTTTTCAGTGATAACATATTCCATGAGAAAAAACCTAGCAAACTGTCTCAGACATTTGTCCATCCTCACCCATCGAATCCTATAGAAGGCCTATTCAGTATGCATCGCACCCTGGCAGTGTACGACCCAGTATGCATCGCACCTTGCTAGTGGAGCAGTCAGTATGGTTTAGTTTAGGCCATTTCTGGATGGTTTCTTAGGTGGAACGTTTGGGGAATGATGTATTCAGATGACTATGTTCCTTTAGGGCATGAAACAACTCTTTTAGGGGTTGATGTGCCCAAATATGTTTATAACAGCTACCCCTAAAGCATGAAGTCGTAAATATTGATGTCAGGTGAAATGATTTATGATGAGGATATGAGGTTTCGAATTGGAAGGTGCCCTGTATAAGTTACAATACAATACATCATCATAATATAATTTTCATGATCTAGCTGAGGTAAGCATTCCCATGCTCAACTTTATAAATTCATTTAATGTACATAGATCAGATAATCGTCTGTAGATGCAGACTAGTGATTCTTCAGATGTAGATTCATCATCCTTGGTTCAGATGACCATCTATGCAGTGCCTTTATTCATTTGATGTTTTTATATCACTCAATATATCAGAACCCGGATGGATGAAACTAGATATGGGTTCTTCAAACTCATTTAATCTTTGCCCGATGTACAAGTCAATCCATGTGAAGAGATGTTCTGAAGTCAAACATGGAAAGACATCACTTGATTGCCATCTAATAATGTGAGCTATTAACAGATGCAAGAGGAGTCACTGATAATGATAATGACCCTCAAGGTACTACAGTACAATTCACATGGTCTGAATATATGATTTGACGTCAAACAACACACAAAATATTTTGGTCGAAGGCCATTGATGTCAACCTGTCGTTGGAAGTGAGAACCTTGCCATTGATGCATACAAGCTTCAAAGCACTGAAAGGGATGTTTCTAAGTCAACTTCTTGGATAATGAGCTGATGTGGACAAGAAGTGACTCCTCATAGGAGGGCCTTAATGTATCCCACGTCTACGACATGAAACGATGCAAATGATTTCTGGAGGTGAAAATAAACTGACGACACAAGGTATAGGAATGGTGGTCATGAAAAAAATGAAGGTTGTAGGTATTACAGTGGATGAGACATTAACTAGATTATGGTTTCTCAACTAAATGAATTATGTTGAACATGTCAGCGACACTGAGATGGATTGGTAGCATTAAACCCAAAAGATGGATGGTGTGAAAGACCAATGGTGATATTACCGATGAACGAAATAACCCAACCCAACTTAATAATGGTGATGGAGTGAAAGTGTCATGTTCAAGAGTGACCTGCTACCATAAATTCTTCAAGTTTTTTCCCTTTTCCCCCAGTTATTGTTGACCAATATCTCTTTATTTTTGTCAAGCTTGAGGAGGATAACATATGCTTGTTCTATAATTTTCCCTTCGCAAAAACCTGTTGGTATGTTTTATGAGTCTAGAGACAATGAAACTCAGCCTCGTCTAGAATGGACAAGTTTGTTGCTATTGTTTTAATGAGTTTAACGACAAGGATAAATCGGTCCTTTTCATCTTTAGAGAGTTTGAAAAGGGACGAAAAGAAAACTCCATAAGTTCTTTTTCATAAAATAATCCCTCAAATTCAAAAAAGGATAAAATAATACAAAAGGGATGACTTTTCTGATCACTTTAACGAGCTGAAAAAGTCAAGCGCTCGACTTTTTTGTAAGATAATCCCTCTGGTCCGAAAAAGTATAAAATTATATAGGAGGGATGACATTTCCAATCACTTTAACGAGCTGGAAAGGCCAGCACTCGATAATATTTTCATATTTAACGAGTCTGAAAAGGGTTTAAAGGAGACTCGATATCAAGGAACGAGTGGTGTTTAGGGTAGCAACTGGTTTCGGTGAATTTGGAACTTCTCAAAACATGGTGAATTCTGTGAAGAGGCTGGATAATAAGACCACTCATTGCAACTATTCCTCAAGAGGGATAAACAACCAAGCAGAAGCATATGATCAGTCAACAAAATAGTGATGATGTGATGTACACAACCAAGGTTCAAAAGGCTGATAGAATGGCAACAACAAAGGTTAAAATGGGTTCATTTTTTGACAAGCTTGAACCATGGGGGAACTATGCTTGGATTCAGTTTCACGTTTACACAAGCTTGAAACAAACAAACTAAGCTTGGATTTAGTTTCATTTTTACACAAGCTAGAAATGACAAGATTATGCTTGAAGCGATGGTCAAAGATGTTCAATTCACTGTTTAGTGTGGAGTATCAAAGAAGGTATGCTTTGATGGTTATTTCAATATCTTTTCATTAGGACTTCTAAGCCTTTTTGCATTATGAACTTAGAAAATAATAAAGAATTATAACGAAACATGTGAGATTAATATAGAACGCTGAAAATTGTCGTTTCCATGTACAGGAGGGAGGAAAAACAAAAAGTGGCCATCCTAAAGGAAAAGAAAAAGATGAATTAACTGTTGTCCCTTCGATGGGAGACCGCATGCAAACCAGATCAAAACAGACCAACCCAGGAAAGGAAGCGAAGATACCAGCTCGGCGCAGAAAAGAGAAGAAGTAACTCAGGATTAACGATTCTTTGAATCCCTCAGGATCCTTGATCCTGAGGGATTGTTGTTTTATCTATTTCTGCATCTAGATATCTCCGTCGTCATCCTTATATAAGGGATAGTATTGTTAGCTAAAGAGGATTATGCTTTTATGTAATTTCCTTTAAAAAGATCAAGACTATGATCATTACGTCCTGTTAAGACTTGCGTTACTGTAATTTTACTTCATGCATTAATATAGACTTGGTTACTCTTTTATCTTTGAGCCTGGATCAACCTTAAGCGGTGTACCCCTGGAGGCTAAGGGCCTGGCCCTGGAGGACACTTGCTCTTGTACCATTACGCATGGTTTCTGTGTGGTTTGCTTATCGACGTGATCTGGTAATCTGCCGTGTTTTATAAAGTTTATGTCACATGCTTTATTGTGTTTAACCCATTTAATGTTCCTGCAAACAAAAGTGTTGTATTGACACTGCATCATGTTAATATTCCTTTAAGTGTTGGTATAATACAGTTAATTTCTACACGATACTGTTGTTCCATTACAGATTTTTTGTGTTATGTGATTGTGCCTTAGCATTACCAAATTTATCTTGGAAGTTTTGATTTTATATGATTATTGAATCCTTGAATATTATTGTTTTCATCTTGAGATGCAACCTTATGCTTTTACTTAGAGCGATAACGGAATCAGGCTAAGCACGTCGTATTTATATGGTTTTCAGTGTTGTTCCATCTTGGATCCATAGGCAATGTTGTTCCATAGTGTGTGTACATCTTTAAGAATGAAGGATTGATGTTTGGATTGGTGTGATTGAATAGATTCACAGCTTGTTGAACTTAGTTACTGCTCGATTCCTTAAGTGCTGTTTCATTTCCGAATCATTGTTCCATTTCCTTAAGTGCTATTCCATTTCTGAAATGCAGTTTCATTTCTGAATTGATGTTCCATTTCCAAATTGTTGTTTCATTTCTGAATTGCTGTTCCATTTCTGAATTGTTGTTCCATTTCGAATTACTGTTCCATTTTCAATTGCTGTTCCATTTCGAATTGTTGTTCCATTTTCAATTGTTGTTCCATTTCAAGGTTGTTGTTCTATCTCATTGTTGTTTTCTTTACCTGTCGTTTCATTTCTTATTTTTTAAGGACGATCTCAGGCTGTAGTGAGCATCGGCATCTGCTACCTGGCTCCCAGACCCCCGATCTGTTCTCCGATTTCTTTTCCATCAGTTTCTAAAGGGATGGGTTATTGCTACCGAACCCTTGACTGATGCATTGCTTTATATCCGAGTGTGTGATTTAGCCTTTTTAAGTAGTTAAATTGTAGACACGCATTAATTTACTTTTGTAGTTTCAAAACAACTGTACTACGAGCATTACTCTGACAAATGCTAAGCCTCAGACTGAGACACTCTTTGAAATAGCAAAACATTCCCGGATTGACATATTAATGTGAGGTAACTAGAGGTGAAAGAGACCCTTTTTATAGTCCCACATTTTTGCGCCGTTGCCGGGGAAGAGTGTACCCATTTGTTCTTTTTTTCAGAGTAGTGTACGAACCTGCTAGGGAAGAATTGGGTTTTGAAAATGGAAGGTAAGAACCTACGTGTGGAGCATGTAAAAGCCCTACTCCTTTGCCCGCTTTCCTACAGATTTGCTGCTATCTTCTTAAGAAGGATTTAGTAGCTAAATTGAGTGCATGACTAAGTAGAAAAAGCCAGAGAAAAATTCCAAACCTTTACTAAATCTAGAAAAAGCTAAGGGGCCGGTGACCCTTGGTCGATCAACCTTCATAGACGAAATCTATAAGAAAGTTGAATCTCAGCCCTCAGTAGGACCTAGGAAAGTTACTTCCAAGCAGCCTACTAGCTCCCTTCATTCCACAGGTTCACCATTTGTAGCCTTTGCTGAGGTGCATAGTCAAACTAATGAACGGGACTTTCAAGAAATTGAAAATTCTATTCCATAGCTATTGCAGGAAGGGAATTTCAGTAATCTTTGTGAAGGAGAAGGAGAGACAGGGGAAACTGAGGAACCGAGATCTCCTCTTAGGATAACTTAGCCATTGAGTAGCCCAGACAAAGAGAGTGCGGAAAAAATTACTATTGAAGGGACCCAATCTCCTCAAACAAAAATCCCAGATAGAGGAAGTGCTATTAAAGCTGTTCCTGTCAAAGCCATTCCCTCTCACCCTAGGAACACCCTCCTAGATATTCCAGAAGGTTATTGGCATATATTTGACCCAATGGCTCAAAATCCGCCAAACACCCAAACTTCTACATTATAATACCCCATAGTGGATTCTGCGGCAAATGCCCCCATGAAAGCAATCCCCCTTCAACATATCCCTACATTTCATGGGCTTACATCAGAAGACCCAGATGCATTTTTATTTGAATTGGATGTACTTTGTAGGGGATATGATTACACCACTGACCCCTAGAAACTAAAATTGTTTCCCTCTATCCTGAAAGGGGCTGCTTTAAGATGGTTTATGGGATTAGGTGGTGGAGTTATAAATAACTGGGAACAAATGAAAGAGTCTTTTCTAAAAAAATATCAAGACTATTGCAGGTCTAGAGAACTGAAAGATGAAATATTCCAGATGATAGCTAGACCAAATGAAACATTAGAAGAGTATGTGGAATGTTTCCAGTATAATCTACAAAGATCTCCCTATGCATCATTGCCTTTACCCGATAACGTGTTGAAAACAGCATTAATAAGGGGCATGAAAGAACAATGGATCGAAACATTAAACATTATGGTAAAAGGGGATATTTATCAGGAAAATTTTGCTGACATAATTGATTTATGCATCAGGAGTTAGAGAGGCAGTACACGAATCAAACCAGTGGAACATGATCGGTTTGTAAGAGAAAATAAAATCCCATCAGAAGGAGTAACACGTATGGAAACTGGAAATTTATTAGAAAATTTTAAAACTGATATACTAGGGACACTGACTACACAATTGGACGTTTTGCAGGCCAAGCAAAAGCAAATGGAGGCAGAACAGAATTTGGAAATCTTCTTCCCTAGATGTAGGAAGAATCATAGCCATAAGGAGTGTCCACTAGATGCAGTCCAAACATGCGCCATCTGTACAAGGGATCACTCTATGGAAAGTTGTCCCTCACTACCTGGACTGAAAGCAGTATATAAGGACGCAGAAGAAGAGCCAGAAGCGGTGTATTTGCTCAACCAGTGCTGTCAGTGGAAACCGCGACAAACTGGTATGTTTCTAGACCCAGCTTCTTCTTTTTAGTCTCCGCAGTATAATGCTCAACAGTATAATACATGGCAAAGTCAATTTCAGCCTCCATTTCCAAACTAGTCACCACAGTCATATCCTTCTGCAAACCCATGGCTGAATCAGACGAGCCAATCTGGTTGGTCGAATCCTCCTTATCCCCCACCATATTGGCAAAACAACCCATACCCACCACAATGGACGCCCCCTACATCACAAAGCTCAGCTTGGCAGACTAACTGGTAGAGACCAACAGATCAGCCAGTAGGAAATATCCCTCTCCCTCAACCTACACTGCTAACTTTACAGCAAAACCCCCAGTCTAATCTGAGACTGAAACTCCCAACCCAACCTAACCCCAGCCCAAATAACAGACCGGTACAATCTCTCCAAATCCTAGAAACACCAGAAGAAGGACCTGACCTGAGGGAGTGTAATGATCTTTAGCTAAGATCTGGGTGTATTATTCAAACTGAGGAAAATAAAACAGTTCATATTGAAGATCATTTACCTAGAGAACATTTGTCACATGAAGAGGATGTGAATAAACAAGAAAATCATAATCAAGCAACCACATCCTCTCCCCCATTCCCAAAACAATTAGTCATACCACGACCTGTACAACAACCTGATTTTGACATTCTGGGAGAATTGGAAAATTTGTACATAAAAATTCCATTCCTCCAAGCCATTCAAGACATCCCAATATACGTAGAAACTATTAAAGAATTGTGCATAAAAAGACCAAGGAAGAATATAATAAATAATCGAAGAGTTCAAGTAGTCGACACTTTATCTGACTTATTATCAGGAAAGGAAACACCCATTAAGTATGAAGACCCAGGAAACCCAATAGTAACTGTCCAAATTTATGGTCAAACCCTGCCCAATGCCTTAGTTTATCTTGGAGCTGCAATCAATATCTTAACAACTGCTACTTGCCAAAAGCTAGGCATTACATCTGTAGAACCCACCTCCACTTTGTTAGAATTGGCTGACCGATCTGTGGTTAGGCCAGAAGGCATACTACATGATGTCATGGTCTTGGTTGATTCCTAGGAATATCCAACCGATTTTCTGATATTAAATCCTAAAACCCGACTTTATGGACATCCATTGATCTTAGGAAGACCATGGCTCGCTACTACTGATGACTATATTGGCTGTCAGCAATGGAACATGATCATAACCAAGGGGGCGGATATCAAGAATTTAGTGTTATATCTCCCAGCACAGCCAAGTATCAAAATAATCAAAACTAATAGGCACCCTGTATCATATTTTACTGATAACATTAGGTCTCCATTAACTATACAAGAAGCACTTGAGTTCAAAGACCAAACAGAAGATGATGCCATCAGTAATTTCATTAGTCAAACTGAACTCACATCTCGTACCCAATGTCATATGATAAAAGCAGCATTTGATAACGAATTAAAAGAGGACCCTCTGAAAGATACACATGATCACACAATCCTTATCACTTCTGTTGCAAATAGTAAAATTGTGGAAATTGAACCCGGAAAAACCTTAAACATTAATGCCAACCTCACATCCGATCAAGAAACAAAGCTCATCCATATGTTAAGGAAATATAAAGAAGCATTTGCATGGGATTACCCTGATATGAAAGGAATTGACCCCCAATTATGTACACACCACATTTACATAGAAAACGATGTAAGACCTATTAGGCAGCCTCAGAGAAGACTAAATCCTCATTTAAAAGAAGTAGTAAAAGATGAGCTTCAAAAACTTTTAGATGTTAACTTTATCTATCCTATCTCTGATAGTAAATGGGTCTCCCCGCTTGTGGTGGTACCAAAAATGAATGGGAAGTGGAGAATCTGCGTGGACTACAGGGAGCTAAATAAAGCAACATGAAAAGATCACTTTCCTCTCCCATTCATTGACCAAGTATTAGACACTTTGGCAGGGAAGAAATTTTTTTCTTTCCTTGATGGCTTCAGTGGGTATAACCAAATATAGATTGCCCCTGAAGATCAGGACAAAACTACTTTTACTTGTCCTTGGGGAACATTCGTCTACCGAGTTTTACCTTTTGGCTTATGCCATGCCCTTGCCACATTCCAAAGGGCTATCCTTAGCATTTTTGCAGACCTAATAAATGAAGGACTAGAAGTATATATGGATGACTTTACTCTATACGGAGATGAGTTTGATCTGACACTAGATACACTAGAAAAAGTCCTACAACGTTGCATTGCTACCAGGCTTTGTTTAAGCCATGAAAAATGTTATATGATGATGACCGAAGGACTTATTTTAGGACACTATATTTCAGCAATTGGCATTCAGGTAGATCCAGCCAAAATCCAAATACTTTTGCTTATTCCTACTCCTACCACTCAAACAGAGGTATGTAGATTTCTTGGATTTTCTGGTTACTACAGAAGGTTTACAGAACATTATTCACGTATTTCTGCACCCTTGTATGCACTAACCGGTAACGTTGATTTTCTTTGGACAGAGAAATGTGAACGTGTTGTCAAGGATCTGAAGAAGCTCATATCTACAGCCCCAGTCCTTCAAGGACCAAATTGGGATTTTCCATTCCAGATATCATCTGATGCCTCAGAAACAACCATTGGAGTGGTCCTTGGACAGGAAGAGGATAGAAAACCATATGCCATTTATTACATTAGCAAAAATCTATCCCCTGCTAAATTAAACTATATTGTCACTGAAAAAGAATTTCTAGCCGTTATACATGCTGTCAATAAATTCAGACATTACATTATTGGATATCCTGTTTTCTTGTACACGGATCATTCTGCTATAAAATATTTAGCAAACAAGCCTATCACAAATGGCAGAATAACTAGATGGCTGATTTTATTGTAGGAATTTGATATTACAATCAAGGATCGACCTGGGAAAGAAAACCCGGTAGCTGATTTCCTCTCAAGAATGTCAAAGCCAGTTGATGCAACAACAGTTGAAGATCAATTTCCGGATGAGCATCTCTTTGTTGTTGCTATTCAAACACGCTGGTATGCTGATGTTGCCAATTACCTAGTAGTAGGTAAGTTACCAAAGCATCTAACCCCTAATGAGCGAAAACAGATTGTTCAACGAAGTACTAGATTTTCCTAGATTGGGGGCTATTTGTTTCATACAGGGCAGACATGCATATCAGGAGATGCGTTCGAGAGGATGAAATTTTTGACATATTGAAAGCCTTCCATGACCAACCATGTGGTGGACATTTCGCTGATCGCAGAACTGGACATGAAGTGTTACAAATAGGGTATTATTGGCCCACAATTTTCAAAGATGCAAAGAAATTTGTCCAAGCATGTGATAGTTGCCAGAGAGCGGGACGCCCTACTCAGTTGGATGAGATGCCTTTGAAATCACAGCTAGTCATCGAACCATTTGAGCGATGGGCTCTTGTGGGACCAATCAACCCACCATCAAACTAGAAAACATACATTTTGGTGGCAACAGAATATGTCACCAAGTGGGTTTAAGCAGAGGCATTGCCAAGAGCCACAGAAGAATCTGTTATACAGTTCCTATTCCATCTATTTGTACGTTATGGCCTTCCAAGAGAGATAATTACAGATGGTGGACCATAATTTGCTGGAAACAGAATAGCTGCAACACTCAACAACTATCATGTCTAGCATCAAATTACTACTCCATATCACCCACAGGCAAATGGGTAAGTAGAAAGCAGCAATAAAATAATAGAAATATTTCTAACAAAAATTGTTGCATCACATAGACGTGATTGGGCTTCCAAACTACCTGAAGCACTGTGGGCTTATAGAACAACATGGAGAAGCACCACCGGTTACTCATCTTATCAGCTAATGTTTGGAAAACAACCTATTTTCCCCATAGAATTCGAAATCCAAACATTACGAACAACACAGGAAGTTGATTTAGACCTAACTGAGGCATAGACTAATCGACTACAACAGATCAATGAGCTGGATGAAATTATGCTCTTTGCACTTCAACACACTACCCTGATACAACAGCAGAGAGCTAAATGGCATGATGCTCTCATTAAAAATAAAGTCTTCCACGAAGGAGACTGGGATCTTTTATATGACTCCAGGTTTTAGGACTTTCCCGGGAAACTCCAAACTCGTTGGCTGGGACCATATGAAATCCAGAAAGTACATGACAATGGTACTCTTACCCTAATTACTATTGATGGTTCTGGATATGCCTTTAAGGCAAATGGCCATCGAGTCCGTCTCTATTGCAAACCACTTACTCGGGAGTTCTTCTGCCAACAGCTACGCCAAGATTCAGATATGGAGATCTTGGGGGCGGAAGACAAGTCTTCCTCACCTGTAATTCACTAAGGAATTTACTTTTCTTTACAGTCTATACATAACTTCTTGAGTTACTTTTGTACATATCTTTGAAACAAGTTTTGCTACCTCTGCTATTCCTTTTCCAAAAGAAACAGCATTTGTGAGTTTTTGTTGTTCCTTTTCCAAAGGAACGACATTTGTGTGTTTTTGTTGTTCCTTTTCCAAAGGAACAACACTTTTTCTTTATGTTGTTCCTTTTCCAAAGGAACAACACTTTTGCTTCCTGTTGTTCCTTTTCCAAAGGAGCAACACTTTTGATTCCTACCGTTTGTTTTCCAAAGGAACAACACTTTTGATTCTTGCTGTTTCTTTTCCAAAGGAACAACACTTTTGATTTTTGCTATTCCTTTTCCAAAGGAACGACATTTATCTGTTTTCGTTGTTCCTTTTCCAAAGGAACAACATGTTTGCTTTCTGTTATTATTTTTCCAAGGGAACAACAATGTTTTATTTTTGCTGTTCCTTTTTCAAAGGAACGACATTTGTGTGTTCTTGTTGTTCCTTTTCTAAAGGAACAACACTTTTGCTTTCTGTTGTTCCTTTTCCAAAGGAATAACACTTTTGCTTTTGGCTGTTCCTTTTTCAAAGGAACAACACTTTTGATTTTTGTTGTTCCTTTTCCAAAGGAATGACATTTTTGTGTTTCTACTGTTCCTTTTCCAAAGGAACAACACTTTTGCTTTCTGTTGTTTCTTTTCCAAAGGAACAACATTTTTTTATTTCTGTTGTTCCTCTTCCAAAGGAACAATATCTGTATGTTTTGCTGTTCCTTTTTCCAAAGGGACAACATTTGTGAACTATTATTGTTCCCTTCCTCAAAAGGAACACCACTTGTATGATTTTGCTCTCCTTGTGAAACGGCTTGTTCCTTTTGCTATTCTAAATTGAGGATGCTTATTGCTTGTGTTCTTTCCAGTCTTTTCGAATACGCCTATGCACTTATGTAATGGCAACAAAAACATAGCATACAGAAATCAGTCAATCATAAATCGCTATCTTTATAAGAAATTCACCTGAATTGGTGAGAAGACACAAGGAAAGACATGCTTATTCATCATCTTTTGTTGCCATTGTTCTACTAATTATGTTATGATTGGTTATCTGTATAAGAGCAAAGGATCTATACCTTCCTATTGGGATATTAAGACTTCTTCCACCATTCCTAATCTTAAGGAGTGTTGAAGCACCCTTTGTGTATAAACAGGAAAGGTACTTTATGAAAAACAAGAAAAAAAAGGGAGCAAAACATGGTTTCTAAATTGTCAAATTGCAGGATAGGAAGTCTCATTACGAGCTGGCCTACCATGATCATTAGGACGGAAGTGAAGTGGCATTCCCACTATGGCCACCACACCAGGGAAATGGTCCAAAAGGTATATCAAACAAACAACCCTTGGAACAGGAGGTCTCATCACGAGCCGGACTGCCCACTATTCGCTTCTTCCTCGTGAATGGCATTATGGCTAACTGGTCACCAAGCGAGCATAATGGCCTACATTTTGACATTGCACAACGTTTCATAGCATACACAAAGGAGTATGGTTCCAGGGTTGAAACAAACAACTCTGCCAAGGTTATGGACACCTAGGGCAGCAGAGCACTGTTAATAGTATTGAAGTCGCATTATTTACACCAATAGGTAAGTTAATTGCATCCTTTTGTTTCTTATGTCGTGGTAATCAATTATATGATATTACCCCAACCATATAATGCATGACTATATATTATCACCAATCATTACAGAAGCAGTGACAATGACTGCATGAGACTCTCTATTTACGGCAAATGTCTTATCCCCGAACTTGCATCAAATCACCACAATCTCTTACGTATTAAAGCGACACAACTTTATACCTCGATTTCAGTAATAGGATGTTTTTGTAAGCATGGCATATTTCTATATGTTGTTCCTTAAAGACTTTGCTACAGAACAGGCATTGCTCCTTTATTTGACGGCTGGGACAACCTATCACATTGCGGGGGGGGGGGGGGGGTTAACCTCATCATTCCCC